>NKZP01001231.1:0-66843 GCA_002370765.1 Metschnikowia similis
CTAGTATGCAATGGGGAAACCCTTCGTGAATGCCTTGAATAATCATTTTGTTTGCAGCAGTATCGAGGTTCTTTGAGTTGTCCTTTTTGAACCATCCGTTATTCCAATCTCTTTCTTCTTCGTGCAGCTCTGATGCCAACCTCTGCTTTTCCAAGTTCCAGCTCTTGTCGCCTCGGCTTGGTGATGCCCGGTCCTTTTTGGCTTCAATGATGTCAGTAGCCTTTTCAATTAGACAGGGTAACACCATCTTCGTTCCCAGCCCTTTCGTATCATTGCGAGTAGAGAAGTTGTAGTCTTGCGGAAGAACTGTTGCCTCAAGACATCCCATAAAGCTCTTGGAAACGTCCTTATCGAGGCATTCACTTTTAGCACAGATTCTGCTGAACACTCCAGTCTTGATATCGTGTTTCCTTAGTGCGAGAAGGCTTTTATATACCTTTTTTATAAAGTGGCTGCAAAACGCCAAACCCCCGCGAGTATGACAAAAAACTATAAATTTCGCGATTCCCTTCCTCGTCAAGAGCATCAAAGAATTTCCCAAATACACTACATCTTCTAAAAATGTTTAATGACAATAAGCAAGCTAATTTCTTGTAACGAAAGTCCCCGTGCTCAAACTAATGGCTCGTTGCAAGATGGCTGGCATACAGAGCCTTCTCTAATACTACAATTGGGGCTTGAACGAATCCGTTGAAGGGACTTGAGATTCTGGATTGGTTAGAGTGCATGGCAGAATTCATTAATTTAACATATGAGGCTGGGGGAGGCTCAAGTGAGAAAAGGTATTGAAAACACGACGCCTCTATGCAATGGGTCTGCAGGGTAGACTGTAATTTAAGGCATCGACGCACCTGATACGCGTGCACTACTGGCAGAAAAAACACAAAAAGAACCAAAGAGGCCATGTTTCATTTAAATGCATGGTATTCTAGGCAACGGTGTGGACTCGCAGACTCTTGGCATGATAGGGCGGCAGATTAGGGCTCGCAGTCAAGAGCATTACTTATCTTCGATACAGGCGCGCACCACGTTTATCAGGTGCATACAAAGTGGACTATAAATCAGCTAGTCTTTTGTTTTTGTTGTCCCAGCGGTCATGGCCAGTGTGGTGTACAATAACCCCGAGATTACGGATTCAAAGCCGGGATGCGAGGTTCTTCTCAAGTACGGCTTTGGCCCAGTTCCTCGTGACACCAAATTCCGCAAAGTGTTTCTTTTTGATATCGACAACTGCCTCTACCTGCGCTCCACGGAGATCCACGATATGATGCAGGTCAAGATCCACCAATACTTCAAGGAGCAACTTCTGCTTAGCGACGAGGACGCCAACGAATTGCACCTAAACTACTACCAAACGTACGGGTTGGCATTGGAGGGCTTGGTCAGAAACCACCAAGTTGACGCGTTGGAGTACAACTCCAAGGTGGATGACCTGCTTGACTTGAAATCAGTGCTTGAATACAACGGGACACTCCGCAAAAAGTTGATTGACCTCAAACAAACCAGTGACTACGACTGTTTCTGGCTCATCACCAACGCCTACAAGAACCATGCCCTTCGGGTCATATCGTTCTTAGGTGTAGGTGATCTTTTCGACGGGCTCACATACTGCGACTACGCACAGAATCCTATCGTCTGCAAACCGATGGCGGGGTTTTTCCACGGCTGTTTCGATACAATCAACGTGCAGAAGCCGGACTATTCCCTGCTCTCGTTTATTGATGATTCCACCCTTAATGTCAAGGCTGCTGCCGACCTAGGGGTCGGATTCGTTTACCACTTTGTGGAGACCGACGACGATTTGCGCAAAGTCAGCGGAGATGCTGACTATCAAAAGTACTACGAGAGCGGAAGGGTTCGAATAGTCCGTGATTTGTTGGAGTTGCAGTGAACACGTTGAGTCACGGCGAACAGAAGGCCATTGGATCTGGGAGGCACACTCAAGAACCTCATGAAGCTGGAAACGATGGTCTCTTTCTGAGACTTCGGGTCAAACATTTTACGGGTCAGACAATTTGTGTTTCGTTGATGAAGTGGCACTGCTTAGTTCTTTTTTGGTTTCGCTATGTCATGCTACTTATAACGCCAAAATAGGGGTCTCCTACAAGTCCCAGCATTTGCATTGGGTAGATGGCGCGGCGAGGAAACTGCGGAGCTTCAGCAGCAGAAACAATTGAAAAGTGTTCGGCTCGAACAAGAGCGAGCACTCAGCTTTCGCACCAGAGGTGAAATGTCGCTTTCCTCAAGACTGAAATGTGAACAACCTTTTGCATCGCAGAACAACCTTTTGCATCGCACCATTACCGATTACCGGACGCGGCCTTTGAAGCGTGATGGCGTGCTGGTCATTCAAGGGAGACGTCACAAGTGGCCCAATGCGAAATCTGTCCTTGAGGGGGGGGCCGAAGATGTGATACAGAGGAGCTCAAGAGTCAATTACCAGTTGTTGTACCGGTGATGGCGGCAGGTGCAACTCCAAGACTTGGCCAGCCAGCAGGGCTCGAGCCCTAAGCGCGCACGTCTCACGTGGCAGACACCCACCGCGCGCACGTGCAGGAGTCATCCCTCGGCGCACCACGCAAAAAATTCTCAAGAAATTCTCCGTTCTTCACTGAACTACATTTACAACAATGGCTGGACGTGTTACTTACAGAAGACAAACTCCATGTATGTGTGCTTAGAAAAGCTCTCAGGAGCCCATTCTCGTCATGAAGATTCAGAGCTCAGCAGAAATCAAGGGGCCAACGTGCATCCGAAAGCTGACGTCCGGCGATACAGGCGTCAAAAGTGCAAACATCGAAGAATCAGGAACATAACTGAGCAACCGGGAACAACACAGAAATCGGGAACAACACAGAAATCGGGAACAACACAGAAATCGGGAACATACCCAAGCAAGTGGGAAATGAAACAATACCCAATGCACGGTTCGATGAGACATTTGTTTGACATTTTGACGGGATTCGCAGGAACTTCATGATGGTTGGCAATCCGGGATTCCTGGCCCGGTTCCATGATAATTTCGACTTACTAACAAACAGACAACACCAGATCTAACAAGATCAGAGTCGTCAAGACCCCAGGTGGAAAGTTGGTTGCCCAACACGTCAAGAAGCAAGTGGCCAAGGTCAAGTGTGGAGACTGTGGCAACGCCCTCCCAGGAATTGCCGCTTTGAGACCTAGCGAAAAGGCTCAAGTGTCCAAGAGACAAAAGACCGTCCAGAGAGTGTACGGTGGTTCCAGATGCGCCAACTGTGTCAAGGAGAGAATCATCAGAGCCTTCTTGATCGAGGAGCAAAAGATTGTCAAGAGAGTCTTGAAGGAGCAACAAGAAAAGGAGAACTAATTCTTAGGCCTTATAATGTACATTGAAACAACCTCGGCGAAGGAGCACTGTAGACTTGGCACCGCCCCGGTGCCCCCGTACACCTGCGCATACCGCCACAGGTAGCTGATACCTTTACTTTACCTGATTACCGATATCTGTTGATTAAGCGGTTCTGCATAGAGCCGCCCGTCCCGGGCACCTTGTGCTGGGTGCGTAGCTTCTGGCAGAACATTGAGCCCTGTTGGCATCTTGGGTCTCCTCGCTAGCAACTGCCTGGCGAGTCACGGGATGCCAGTCACGGGACGCCAGTCACGGGACGTCCGGGATTCAGCTTGCTTTGGGCCGCGAACACCTGCCTTGCTAACCGAACTTTGTTCGCGTCCCTCTCTTATCTGGAGCCATTCGTATCGGCGCTCCGCCCAGCCTGTATCTCCCAGTGTCAGCCTGTATCTATGAGCCTCCAGTCAGCCTCCTTATCAGTACCTTCTTAGCAAGACCGCAAGTATGCGTTTATAAGTACCCCTCGCGCATGCGGGCCCAGCTCTTCCACAGTATAAACCTTGCTCTAATCCTGTCCATCTGTATTCTGTCCGTCTGCACTCTATCGTCTTATTCTTTTTCCCTCATGGACTCTGCAGCCTTGAAACACTCGCTCAAGAGTGTGTACATTCCCCCTTCCAACCGCCCAGCCTCGACCCAAGTTCCAAACTACCACCCATGCTTGATTGTACAGGACTTGCAAACCGACATCAACAAGGTCAAGCCGTGCGGTTGCGCCGACGTCTATTGCGTCAAGAACGCTCCTCTGTGGATCCCACAGGCAAAGTAACAGCCAGCTAAGAGCATAGCCAGCTAAGAGCATAGTCAGCTAAGAGCATAGCCAGCTAAGAGCATAGCCAGCTAAGAGCACAGCCAGCTAAGAGGGCAGCCAGCTAAGAGCATAGCCAGCTAAGAGCGCAATGCAAAGATGACTCCGAGAACAAGCAGATGAACGTCAGATAATCCAGGTTTGGACCGGCAAAATATCATCACCTAGCAGAGGTTGCCAGGAATAGATCATATTATCAGAAAGAATCAGCGGACTAAAATCAGCATATGAAGATTGAGAATCAGTAGATTCATTATTGAGATTCAAGATTGAATCGGTAGATGCCGTTGAATAGTTGATTGAGCCACAAGATTTGGCTACCATGCACTCGTGCGTGCCGGACAGGAAGAGTGGCTTTTTAGGCTTAAAAGGCTTGTCGAAAGATGTTGAAAGCACTAGTGAAATTTGGATACTGCCTGTTTGTTGAGGCGTATCGGCATCCCATTTTTTGCCGTGTACCAATGCATCTGTTTTGGTCACACAGCTCCAGAGGCGGTTGGGATCGAGTCCACACTGTAGCTCATGTTGAATGTGAAAGCTTGCGCCACCTCAAATGCCTTGCTAACACGGCGATACATCATTTCAGGATACATCATTTCATCATTTCCGGATACATCATTTCAGGATACATCATTTCAGGATACAGCTCTGAATCTTCACGAGCGAGTGCTGAGTAATTCAATGTTCAATCTCCGAACGAGGTACTGATAATCTTGATCGCCATACTCTGATCACGAGCCTGCTCAGGTGACCAGGTCTAAAATCATGAATTTGGCTTTCCCACTGTCCATGAATATACTTTCGAAGCATTGCGCAAGGTGCGATGCTTTGAGCAGACTAGCAGACTTTAGCACACTTAGAGTAAACTTTAAGCATTAGACTTTCAGCATTGGACTCTGCATAAATTCTTCGAGCTATTCTTGACCGTACTTTGACCTGGTGGTATTTTCGGATATTTGAGGTGACTTGAGGCTGGCTTGGTTCGTATTCTGAAGCTTGATTGAGGAGCGAGGCTCAGGTTCCCTTGTTGACTATGCCAGCCAGTAAAAACGGTTCCGCAGCCAGTAAAAACGGTTCCGCAGCCAGAAAAAACGGTTCCACAGCCAGTAAAAACGGTTCCGCTGGGCTCCTGTATTCGATGCAATGTCTCATGGACAGACCTCCATCTCATGCCAGTGGAAGGTTTCGTCCCGGTCATAGAAGAAGCGGCGCTTCTTCTCATCGTCGAAGTAGTCCACGTGGTCAATGAACATGGCCACCACGGCAAAGTTCTTCATCCCGCTCTCTTCCTTTTTCCCGTCCACACCCCGGGAAATCTTGTCAATAAGCTTCTGATTTGTCTCGTCCAACTCGGCCCTGGGCGGCGGTCCCCGAAACGACAGCTTCAAGCCCTTGGAGATGGACTTCCACAACCGCAAAATCTCCTTATCCCACTCTTCCTGGCTGGGCGCCGAAAACTCCGTGTCGTTGAGGTCTTGGAGGTTGGCAAACGACATGGACATCATGCTGCCATTTTTCTGGATGTTGCTGACGACATTGGGAGAGATTATGGGAAACGCCAATGGCCGCGTCTGGACACTACCCGCCCGGATTGTTTCGTTCTTTTCTGGTGCCTTCCCAAACAAAAGCCCATCGTCCGACTCGTCGGGATTCGTGTCGCGGTAAGATTCTGCCTCGTCATCGCTAGAGCTTCCCTGTGAGTTCATGTCAATAATGTGACGGGGCTGGATCTTTTCCAAGTCCAACTGCGGTACGTGGTTGTCATCGAGGAGCCGTGCGTGGCCACGCAACCGGAACTGCTTGCGGGACTTTTCGAAATAGAAGACCGCCTCGAAGCGGTCATTGTCCATTAGCTCCTGATATTTGTCGGTGCGCTTGTCTGTGACGAAAGTGAGCACATTGGTGGTTTTATCGTCGAAGAGCCATCCACGGTTGATTAGCGTCCGTGTATGAGGGAAACCTTGACGGTTCACGGTGGCAAACTGGAATGCGGTAAAGGGAGGACTATTGTCTTTGGCTGCCAACTCCGCTTCCATGGCCGAAACGAATATCGGCACCCAAGACGCCATATACTGGAGCTGAATCATTTTCGGCAAGACGTTTCTTGTGGCGTTCAACGTCAGTATTGTGGACACGATGGGGCTTGCTTCGGAAGTTCAAAGCTTTGGTTTGGTGGGCGCCGGGCTTGTTTTAAGGGTGCTCGGTTCTCGTCAATTGCAGCACTACCCTGAACCTTGTCTGGCTTTCCCCTTTTTGACGGATATAAGCGTGTGTGGCGTATTCCTGCGTGAATGCTGGGAAATCACAGGGTTCTTAGAGAATATATTTCCAGAGTAACTGACAATGAATACACTCACTGCTTGCGGGTGCTGGGCTGTTTAGAAATTGCTCTAGTATCAAGAGGAACGGGACGGCTAAGTGTCTTGGGAATTCTGACCAGTTTTTCGGGTCTAATTTTCTACCCTAGGTACGCGCAGAGCGCCACTGGCACGTCACGTGCGCCGCTGGAGGGGGAGGGGCTGCCTTGAGCTCGATCAGCCACTCTCAGACTTTCCGGGCTCTTCGACCACCATCTGCTTTTTATACGAATACAACTGATCTGACATAGGCTTCCAAGTTTCACTCCTTCGTTTCAATATTGGCTCCCCATGTTGGAGTGCAGATACGTCTCGGGCATGAAGTCTCCATAGTGATCCACCCAAGAATGCGGATGGTATGCAGGAACAAACAATGGGCTGATCGCCCATACCTGGACAATTCCCACAGGTTCCTCATGTGCTGGGGTTTAGGTTTTGGAGGTTTGAGGCGGCGAGAACCTGAAGTAATTTACCTCGGATGCGAAAGCTGCTTAGCCCATTGGTAAAGGTAAATAAGAGTATGGAAGAACCAAAAAAGGAGAGCGTTGGAATCGGCTGGGAAAAGACTACGGGTCGCCGTCCTTATATATCTTTCTTGCGTGTGGCTGCAAAGAAAACGCCGCGGGGCTTGCATGCGTCAGGGGAAGGTATAAAGGCAACCGCTCCCCCCTACACGGGCGCAAATCACGAAAATTTAAATATCAAACTAACAGCCATGACGTGGCAAAAGAGTGTCCTTCTTACGAATTGCGCCAAGTCGTGGAACGGATGGTGCTGATGTCAGATTGATCCACTATTGGCAAGCGATAAGGAGTGACTACAGGATTAACGGTCTGGTAATCTGGTCTTAAGTTCCCCGTGGATTGAAGCATGGCGAAAAATGAGGAGGAGCAACAGAAGGTCCAATATATTTTTGGTTTCTGAAGCAGTGGTCTCGTCCTTAATACTATGAAAAGAGAAATCTCAGTCGCTTTGATGCATGTGACTTATTCCAAAACCTAACGGAATCAATGTCGGGAATCATTAAAGGCTTACTAGATGAGTTCAATAACATCAGCATCTCATCTTTAGAGAATGAATGGCACCAGTAGAAGACCCACGCTACACGTGTTTGCGTCAAGCAGGTTGGAAAGGTGCCACTCCTCTTGCAAATCTTCTTTATCGACTTGCGGAGCATAGCTTATAGTTACGCTGGTCGCAAGTGGTTGTGTCTACAAAAACACAGAGGAAGTGAAGATGCCAACTTTTTGGTGACTCATACAAGATACACGCACATACAACGCATCGATTTCTAAAGAATAGGGCCAAACCTTGTTCGATCGTCCCGGGCTCAATTCTTCTCGGCTAGCTTCGAGTCGAGATTCTCATCCTTTGAACTACCAGTTCCCGGGCTCAAGGACCGTTTCAAGCCGTCGATCACTGGGGTCTCGGAGTCATGGCTTATGTACTCATCGATGTTAGGTCTTGGTCCTGTGTACCATTTATGGGCGTCAATGATAAACCACACAATGAACATGAACATGGGGCCGAAAAACACCACCACCGTCCAGTTCATGGCGTCTGGGGTCAAGTCCTTTCCAGTGCTTGTTGGGAAACACAAGAAGGGAATCATGGTGGCGACGAACGCACACGAGAGTGCTCCGACTGGGAGCGAGAACCGGCCGAGGTTCCAAGGGCCAGGCTGGAAAGACTTCCGTGCATAAGTGATTTTGAGTAGCGTTGGCATGGTGAAGGAAAAAAAGGCCGAGATTCCGCCCACCGAGAAGATGGCTCCAATTGCAGTGTCACCAGCAAAGATCAAAAGAAGCAACAATTGGCCTATGAAAGTATTGATTAGCACCGCATATATGGGCGTTTTGGTGTGCTTGTTGACTTTCTTCCATATGTTGGAACCCGGAAACAAACCGTCTCTGGAGTAGGAGAAGGTGACACGGGAGCCGGCCAACATGCAAGAGCAGCCCATAAACCAGGAGGAAACAATGGTCAACGCAGTGCAGCAGACCACGTACTTGCTTTGCATGATTTGGGTCAAGTACGAGACGAAAGGCTGGCCAAGCTGTAAAGAATCATCCAGAATCGCTTCCAAATCCACGAGAGTATAAGAGATAGCTAAGACAAAGAAAAAGCCAACGGTTCCACCCACGGTGGAGGTCAAGCAAATGGCTCTTGGAGCAGCCACCGAAGCGTTGGAGCATTCCTCTGACAAGTGGAATGGCGAGTCATAACCGGACATGGCCCAAATGACCCCCAAAAAGGAAACCAACATGGCCACGCCCGTGGGAAACTCCGTCTGGTTGGTCAAGCCCCAAGCAGTGCCGTTGGAGTTGAACTTTGAAATGTCGTGCATATTGACGCGATCGTTGCAGGCGAAGATCATGACAAACACAATCACCAAGAAAAGCATGTTGATGCAGGTACCGGCGTTGTTGAACTGCGCCAAATATTTGGTGGGAAGCGAAGATATGCATGCATGCATGAGCATAATGGCAGTGGTCAAAGCATATATGTGACCGTTCGAGGGCACAAACCCCGTCTTGAAGGTGGCCATGGAAAAGATCAAACACGCTCCCGAGTAATTGACCGAAGGAGCGGAGGTGATTTGACACATCCAATTGGAAAAGGAGGTGATGAATGTCAAGAACGCCGAGTACTTTTTGGGGGCCAATTGAGAGACGGCATAAGGAGTTCCTGCGGAGGTGGGGAAAGCCAGGGCCACCTCAGCCATGGAGTAGGCTACGGAAATCACGCCGCCCACGGCCAAGAGCCAGGGAATGGGCGAGATTCCAACGACCAACTGCTGGTAGTCGAAAGTGGCAGCGATGGAGGGGAGCAACCCCAAGACGGAAAAAGAGACGGCAAATATGGAGAAGGCGCTGAATTCACGGTTGAATTCTTGCTTATAACCCAAACTCAAGATCCGGGCCTCATCGGAGTTGACTTCGTGATCAATGTTCAAGACAATGTTCTGGCCAGAGATCACTGACTGGATTCTGAGGTCATCGACATGGATTTGGGACTTAACGGGACTAACCTCCAAGTCGGCCATTTCGAATGGTGGTTGGATTGGCAGAGAATTGAAGAGGGGAAATGGGCGGAAAATGGGCGGAAAATGGGCGGGAAATGAGCGGGAAATGAGCGGGAAATGAGCGGGAAATGAGCGGGAAATGAGCAGGCAATGAGCAGGCAATGAGCAGGCAATGAGCAGGCAATGGAGCGCAAAGAGGAGCGGAAAGAGATACGGGATTAGATGAACAGGTCAGGCGAAGAATGCGGTCTCAAGTCTGTCCAAGATCAAGGCTGGGCAGTCTCAAGTATGGGAACGAGAGAAGAGCGAGCGATAAGGCCCGAGGTTCCGCATGCAGGCCCCTCTGCATGGTGAGTAGATCGGGGACGAGATTGGTGCATAGCGCGGTTTCCGGTATGCAGCGCGCAGAATGCAGAACAATGCGAGTGCTGATTGTCCCAAAATGGCAAGTCAAAACTGGCTAGCGCGAGCCAGATAACGATACCTGGTTTCATCTTGCACACAGAGTCGCGGCCCCTTCAAGGCAGTGCCTGGCATCGCCGTCAGAGAGCACGTCCGTACCTGGTTCTCTATTTGCCATCCACCCATTTATTGCTGGTTCCTTGAACTGTACTATTCCGGTCGATTTCCTCAATTTCTCACTCTTATTTTTAAGTCTCTCTTTTCATTGTTTCTCATTTTTTCTCATCTTACCTCATCTTATCTCATCTTATCTCCACTTACTCCTCTTATCTCCGCTATCCTCATCCTTCTTGTCTTACAGTCTCTTTCTTGGTCTCGCTCATTCTAAAGCTCAGTGTCGTTATACCAAGGCGTCCAAAAGAGTTCATTCATGAAGTCAACTGCCTCGAATGGGCACAAGACGTTTCATGGAAGTTGCAAGCCCAGGCACTGCATGAGCACCTTCACGGAAAGGCCAACCAATCATGACGAGATGTTGGTGTTTCGACTCGGTTCTGGAACCTGAAGGGATTTTGAGCGCCAGCTGTTCTCTGAAGTGCGCTTTCAACAATCGGGTAAACCATTTTGCAAATCCCGCTCAAATTCGATTGGCCGGCATTCATCGAATTGTAATACATGAAACCACCCTCAAGAAGCATTCATTTGAGCTCCGCTCGAATACCCGGGGCCCAGACTAGTGACTGACTTGGATTTCCGCTTTTCGTTCCCCATGGTACCCAATCAAGCTTCATCAGCACACCCTGCTATGCTGCAGCCAGAGTCGTAATTACGAGTACCGACTAAAGGCCTCTTTCTTGGAGTCTGGTACGTGAACATAAGTTGTTTTAAGAACTTGTGTTTTGTCAACCCGTAGACTTGAGAACCTGCTTTGACAATCAGTAGATCGAGGAACCACGATCTGGCGCTAAGGTGCATGCGAGCTTTCAGCCCCTTTCAGGTATTTTCAGTAAGCACACTGTCTCTCTAAGGTCATGACTCAAACACGCCTATCTGGATGGACCGATGTTGTATTCTTGATTCCCCCTGAGCCTAAGTTCAACCTGGTGTGTAGACCAGAAACACTCGAGCTGACCGGCCGTCGGGTTTGAAAAGGGGGAAGCCAGCGTTTTCGACCGGTCTATCACGTATTCTCGCCTGCCACTACACGTGATTGGGTTTGCAGACCCGGTGGCCCTCTTCGAGTGAATCATTTCGAGTACACCGGAGAACGGTATTATGAATGATATTGGATTGATTCCAGACTAAGTCGCTTGCAATGGATGATGGTGATGGTTGATTTTTGAAGGAGATGGACGATGGCGGGAATCTTTGTTCTTGATGGTTCGGCAAAGGAATTGATAAAAGCGCCAATTCCGGTCATGTTTCCCCCGGTGTATCAGCTTCACCCGATACCAAACTTTCTGCGCTTCTGACCAATCGTGCACAGTTTGAGCGGCAAGTATTGTGGGATGGCAAACTTGCATGTGCTATTTTGGTCACTCGAATAGACCCCTCGCATCTCAAGCCATACCGAAAATTGCAATTTGAGCAGTTATTATGCTCGGTGCCAGCTGTTTGATTCAACGCTGAATGTACACCCCATCTGTTCGGGCTTTAACTTCGGGAGTAACCAAGGTGAAGCTTTGGCGCCTTGCGCGAGGGCATGCAGTCATAGAGAAACGTTAGAAGGTGGCGAGTAGTATTAGAGTGGTGGGCTCGCACCCGTTCGTCACTCTAGTGGTACGCTAACGCCGTGACCAGCTGTGCAAGTCAGCATGTCTTTTTCAAAGTGTCCTCTGGCTCTGTACTTCGACAGGTATGATATTTCACGGCTTCCATTTCGCCATTGAACCACACATACACACTTGGCTTTTTTCATGTAACACAACATGTAAGCGCCCCCAATGATAACCGTTCTGAAAAACTATGCTTAGCAAGCTGTTAGGATTAGATATTGCAAAGAGATACCAGCAAGAAAACAAGGTTCTGGTTGGGCATAATTGTTTTGGGTCAGTGATATGTCGAAATTCGGCGCCACAGAAGTCCCTGCCTCATGTTCGAGTACATCAATCAATATTCTTGGACCTGTAATATCTTGCGAAACCACTGAGTAAGGGTAAGATCGGAGGAAGACTTCCATCGTTTGAGCGCAATGCTTATGGGCAATAATCCGGAGAGTTCTCTCACCAACTTCCCGGTATTTTCAGAGAAGTGTGTAACGGCGTTCATTTTGGTCATGTCTATTCCTACCGAGATCTCTCTATGCCGGAACCCCCTAAAAGAGCTATTCTTCGTGGATACTTCTCAAATTTGAGCGGATATTCCTCACTTAAATATCACTGAAGGTGCGAAACATATATGCCGCATCCCTGCGTCCCCTTTGGTCTCAACTGCACTTCACGCATCCTCGATACCCAAGTCTGCATAAATAATTGGTACTGCATATAGAGCAAAGGCTAATGCAAGTTGGCGCATCCCCCACGCAAAACAACTTGGGGCGCGTAAGGTTCAAGACTAGATCCTGCTTCGAAGGATGACGATGCATAAGATCTTATGATGGTGCTAGTTGACAGGCCTTGTTTCCAGATGGGTTTCTTACTTAAGCCAAATTCTTGGGCAGCATGTATTAGTTGATGAACTGAAACTGAAAGAATGGCGAACGCGCGGTGTATGCGAGGCAACTGCATGCCATACGTTGCGACCGCCTTGGTTGCCGCCATGTGTTGCAACCGGTGTCATGTGTTGCTCCAGGTGCGCATCCAGTCGCTGATTAACGTGGTGAGACCCAGTGTAGATTTACAGCCACCATATCCAGACGACGGCTGCAGGGTCACGTACAGCGGCGAGGGCGGAAGGGATGCAACCAACGGTGCACCACGGTACATTCTCCATGCCAGAGTATTTAGTAGCGCCGATTGCCTCGTTTTCCGTCTTGTGATTTTTATTCCTCTTGTCTTCTGACCTCGAGACTTCCTGAGGCAAGGGTTTGCCGTCGCCTATGCCACAACTTGGCCACCTACCTGGCCGACCCGTTCAGCCCAGTTCGGACCACCTGACGAATCCGTTCAAACTATCCCGGACCGAACTGAACCGTTTCCTGCCAATCAGAGCCCGGGGACTGACACTCATTCCTTCAGTTTCATACTTTCTGTCACAGTCTACCCTGTTTGCCTATTTCTGCTAATAACCCGTTCATTTGAGGGTCCACGGCTCCACGCCCCTGAAAACTAACAGATCAACGAATCCATCGTGCCTAAGCACTTGATTTTACCAGAAAGACATAGTGTATTACTCAAAATGGTGCATCCTGATTAAGGGCTCTAAACGCTCTTACATCAATAATTAATGGTACTGGCGTTACATAAAGATACCGAGAGCGTTCTCATGAAATGTTTTATATTATTCAGTTTTAAATAACTCTACGGCGGACATCGAGAGCATATATTAGATGGGCCAATAAGCACTTCCTTAGTGATAATTTGGGGCCCTTCATGAACGCTTGTTATCACCTAGAGTCAACTGCTTGTAAAAAGGAATTGTTTTGAAAATGTTCACTACATCTATTGTGTCAAAGGTCAAGTAATGTCCGAAGAAATGCTCAACACATCTTAATATATAAGGGGGATACTCAATTGACGGAGAGCTAAAGCAGAAGGATACGCAAGTTTAGTCTTCATTTCCTTAGTATATCACAACATTAAGTTTCTGCTGAATCCTCGCCCATCCTTGGCTTTTTGATCTTGCGTGGTTTACTTGGTCAAAATGTCACTGATCTTACCCAAACTGACACCTACTCGTTAAGCTTACTCTTCTTTGGAACTCGAGTTTGCTTGCAAGAATCCCCTGAAATGATCCTTCAACCTTTGCTCCCTCGTTATCAGTGCAGCTGTATTCTTATTGCAAGACGTTCCATATCTATGCGAAAGCGTTTGGGCTGAATGTGGACGCATTCGGAAGCGTTAAGTCTCATGGCCGGATCCCCTCGCTCTTGGCATCAATTCTTGTGCGAGTTATTGTGGCCACTTTTGGCAGAATCAAAGATATCTTCTGAGGATTCTTGAACAGACACACAAAATGGTTTACAAGCCCTGATGTTACGGAAGAAGTCTTTGTCCAGAGGGTGCCAGAGGAGGTCCGAAAAATCTAACCTGTGGTGATTCTCGCCGAGACATTATTCTAAAAGGGAATCCTTGCGAGAATAGAACGCTTCGCAAAGATTGTACCGAGGAAGAGCTTATCGCGAGGTGGACACAAGTCGGCTTCATCTTTGAGCAAGACACCTGACACCCGCGAGCACTTGAAATAAGATCACCGATTGAAGGACCTCTACCAGAGTCGAGATGTGGCTGCCCAATCTAGACCGCCAATACATGGAATGGTATCTACCGGTGAAACCATTGGCATCCATGAAACTGGATTAAGATGAAATAGTTGTCAAGTTCGAATTTAGCTGGGCTGAATGAGTTTGACCAATCATTTATTCCCTTAGTTTGCCTTGGTTCCTATTCCTTTTGCCTTGCAATTTGCTCTTGAGTATATCCTTAATTTTTCCCGTTGTTTTGCTATTTCGTGGCTGCCTGAACTTTTCTCGCTAATGCTGGTGTTTGTCCACGAAGTGATATTCTTGACTGAGCTTTTTCTATACCACATGGACCGTTGGGATACGTTGCCGCTAAGCGCTCAAGAATACGCCAGGAACAGACCTATAGACAGGTCCTATGGAAGAGATCCATAGGCAGGATCGGCTAGAAACCCACGATAGGCGAATAGACAAGTGCTGACGCCTTAACATTGGGACATTTTGTGGGAAATCTGTCTAGACGTTTGTCTGTCCCGTATGTCGCGCAGTGTCCGCTCTTGTCCCAGTGTCCGCTCTTGATGGGTGCAACCGGCGCGCGCCAAGACGCGACTCCGTCTCTTCTCCTCCTCATGCCCAATCTAGCCTCGTGTCTCCCTACAGGCTCCCGCTACTCCTGGGTGCATGTCCACACGAAGGCGTATAAATGCAAGGCTCCCACGGATACCGCCGGCGACTCTTTTAAAGCCAAGCACCTTTTTCTCTTGGCCGACGACGCCCACAACGTGATTGTTTTTGGCGTGGAGGTGTACATCTACTTTGGCCTTCTAGACGGGCACATGACGCGGCACATCTTCGTGCCCAAAGCCGATACAACGGGGTTGGGAGGCCGGTTTTCGTCGGCGGCAGTCATGGAAGCGTTCTTGGACCTTCTTTTAGGTATGGACGTATCTGTCTACTTTGCCTTGGCCGAGGATGTGCAAGAGGCGCGGGGAGAGGGTGTTTTAGACTCTAAGAAGACGGGAGTTCTGGAGACCCAGGGGGAGGTTTTGGCAGCTTGCAACATAGGAGTCCCAGATAATGGAGTGTCGGGGAACAGAAATCACGAGGGAGCCGCTCGGGACCAGCACCAATGCAAGGACGCGGCCAGCGAGTTCCCGTTGGTGGAAGACCTACGCCGATTGAGCCGTCGGATCGCCCAAAGAGGAAGCGACGCCGTGGCTGCGGATAACGATTCGGCCAAGGCGGTGCAGAAAGTGACGGTGGCGCGGCCCAAAAGCGAAACCATGCGCATCTCCATGTTCACCAAGGCGGCGGATGCATACCTCTTTCCGAAGTCGCAGAAGAACGGCGGCAAGCACGTGGCGTCGGGGAACGAGCTCTTCAAGTGGTGGCTCGCAGTACTCCACAGGGTCGTGTCCAAACACAAGGGCTGGGTGTTGGCGGCAGACATTCCTGGGTCGGACTCGCATGCCGTGCAACGGTTCTTGCCTGCCGGATGTGCCGTCGGCAGCATTTATGCGCCGGACTGCGACGTGCTCCAGACCATTCCCGTCTTTCCCGACGATCCAAAGGGCCGGTTCCTCGAGCACTTGGTGGTGGAGAATAGGTACCGCATGAGCGTGGCGCAGTTCTGGCACGAGCTAGGGTATCGGCAGGAGTTCCGTCTCGGCAATGTGGTGGGGATCATTGGAGCCGAGGGGCCACTGCAGGCGGTGCTGGCGGCATGCGGCCAACCGAAGGTCCAGGACCCAACAAATGCCCAAGGCTCACATGTCCAAGACCCAACAAATGCCCAAGGATCAACACTCGTTCCGGTCAAAGGGTATAAGAAGCTCCGGGATTACATCAAGGGCCACGACTATAACAAGCTTGAGGATATACAAGAGGTGTGGGTTCGGGGGGCTCGAGAATTGTGTGAGCGGTACAAGATGAAGCTCAATGTGATGCACACCATAGGAACACGACCAGAGAAGGTTGCTCAAGAGCTGCGGGCCAAGGAGCCCGTGAATGTAATGCAGGTGAACAAGCGGCCGCCAATCAACAACATCGATGGGTTGGTGAAGAAGAAGAGAAGGTGAAGAAAAGGTGAAGAAGAAATGAAGAAGAGGAAGTGAACGAATGGACAGGTGGGCAAAACTAGTGGACAAGTGGACAAGTGGACCAGTGGACCAGTGGACAAGTGGACAAGTGAGGATTTGGCCGCTTAAGACTGCCGGGAGAGCCTGGTTGTACGTGATGCTGGTGCATTATACCACACCCAATTTGCTAGGGAAATTTGGATCTGAAGCAAAGGCAAAAGTGATGTTCAAGTGACTCTCCCCGATTGGGCTACGTTCGGTAGCACTACCAGAAAAAACCTTACAGGTGGAAACACTTGAGATGGCGGGCCTTGCATTCCGCGGTGGAAATCTTGTCCATGGTCGGCTCACCGATTCGACCAGCCCTGGATTCACTGCGCGCGATTTCCACAAGAGGGCACGATGGGTATTCCAGACCATACAGGAAATGCATAGATCGATGAAGGAGGATTGATCGCCAGTCAGATCAGGATAGATGGATGGATTTGATCGATAGATCCATTTGGGGTTGCGGAGAGGTGCTTGTGAAGTTGACAGTCAAGCAGTAAGAGGTGATTGACAGTGGTGATGGACGGTGGTGATGGACGGTGATACGCCCTGCAGCTGGCTCACGCAGTCCGTCAGCTCCACGGTTCGTGTCTGCAGTCCGTCAGCTCCACGGTTCGTGTCTGCAGTCCGTCAGCTCCACGGTTCGTGTCTGCAATCCGGCAACCTTTGGTGGTTCGGCCATGAGCACGTGACCAGCGGGCTTCCATGGAGGGTCTGCTGGCTTAACCATACCATCACCATCGCCTTGCAACACCTCCTTTGTTCACCTGTTCTTGCTATCGCTTGAACAGTACTCTCTACTAATAATTCAGCCTCTCAATCCGTGGGTTCAACATGTTCTAGTTGATTTATAGCTGATGTCAGACTGGGTAGTGTGCTACCCATATGTGCTCAGGCGACAGGGCAGAGGCATATTCGGTCGGCCACTCGGCGCAACTAGCCCCATCAAGCCTGATCTCCCGATACCGGCCCGGCCACGTGGCGCCGTCGTGGCCGCCCTTTCTATAACCCGGATGATTATCCCTGTTTACGCTCATCAAATCCTCTCTAGTCCTTGCGCCGTAACAGAACCTGACGTGGTATTGAACAAGCTTTCCGTCTACTCCAGGGTTGTTACCCTTAGATTTCACTAGACATTCTGAAGCTGATGATGACGGAGTCCATTTCGGACCGGAAATTTCAGTCCCACACTCCTCTTTTGAGCTCTCTTCTTTTTGGGTTTTATTGGCTATAAATGCCTATTGCAAGGTCTTCATGAGATTCGAATCATATCAGTAGGACGTGAGTTGATACTTTTGGAAAAGATTGTTATAAATGGACCTGCTGAGAATGGTAATATACACTCCCTTGTCAGGTTCGACTCCAGAGAGTTTTGTTGCTGACCCGGGAAACAAAGGGGAGTCACCAGTTATATAGTAATGTCGGCCACTGCGCCAGCGTATTCGGGCCAGTCGTGCCGAGGTCGACCGCTAAGCCTCTTCGAGATAACGGCTTACCGATGTAGAGCTCGCAGGAAGGGAAACAGGCGGTTCGGACCGATAAAAACCTAATAGACCAAAAATAAAATTATTTAAACCATAGTTATTAATAGCTGATTTGATTATTTTCTATTTTCTTTTTATTTATTAAATTATCTCTAAATAAAGTATTAAAATTATTGTTACACCTGAACCTATGTGATGATTTTTAGTTTTTATCAATTATTATATAAACACCTGATTTTCTTTTAACTCTTCACTTATTTTAGTTTGTATTGTACTTTTGTTAAGATCTTCTCATCAAATTATTTTTCATCCCCCGAAGCGGGGATATTTTATGTGTGTAATTTATCATTTACCCGGTATTGTTAGACTCCCCATGGGTAGTGTGCTACCCATAGGTGCTCAATTTTTCTGCGATGTGCGGTTTAGACGCGGTATGACGCCGGACCTCGCCCCTAGGCTCGGCCCGAGCCGCTCTGCTTGCCTTCCTCCGAGTTCTAGACCGATAAGCCCTTATCTCGTTGAGGCTTATCCGGTCGACCACTCGGCACGACTAGCCCGGTCTGGGCCCTATAGGCCGAATCCGGTGGCGCAGTCGTGCCCGACATTTCTATATAACTCGGGTGATTCCCTTTCGTTTACGGATCATCAACAAAATACATCTTCCCTAAGTCCTTACATCTATCGAACCTGACAGGTATATTTTAGGTTGAGAATAATTTAACCTGTATATATTACTCTATAATACTTCTCTTGATCAACAGATTATTGACCCTTAAACTAAAAAAGGATTAGAACTAAAGAAATTTAATCCACGCTCTTGATTGAAATATGAAGATAAAATATTTATCACCCTTTGAAATTATATTTTAATTTGTTTCTTATATAGCCTGTTAGACTCCCCATGGGTAGTGTGCTACCCATAGGTGCTCTATTTTTGCGATGTGCGGCTAGACGCGGTAGGCTCGGTCCGAGCCGCTCTGCTTGCCTTCCTCCCAGTTCTAGACCGATGAGCCGTTATCTCGTTGAGGCTTATCCGGTCGACCACTCGGCACGAGTAGCCCGATTAGAGCTCGCCCGAATACGCTGGCGCAGTGGCCGACATTACTATATAACTGGTGATTCCCTTTTTTTCACGCATCCTTACATCCAACATGGGCAGCGCACTACCCATGGATACACTATTGACCTGCGACGTGTGGTTGCAAGGGGAAACCTTGGATGACCCACGTCGATAGAGGCGTGCCCAACGCCGACCGCCCTCTTTCGTTAGAATGTCGTGGCTTCCTCGACGCAGTCTCGCCGCAGATACCCCTTCCGGGCCATACCAGCCCCATCGGGGTCTCCCAATCTGCACCAATCAACAAGCACTGGAGCTTAAAGGAAAAGGCTGAGGCTTCAAGGCGGGAGCGTTCAATCTTTGGTTAGCACCAGGTAAAGGTAGAAGGTATAATCTGTGGTAAAGCACCCATGTCTTTTGTGTGCCTGGTTCTAGACATGCTCTTCTTGATCTAGGCTACACAGGGCGTTTCAGACCACACACACAAGGCGATGTAGTCACGCATACCCTCCTTCCCACTACAAGTTTTATTCAAAGACATCCGAGTGTGACATGGATTGTGAGAGAAGCACGGCCATCAAATGAGAGCATAAATTTCCGATGATGCCAAATGGCACAATTCATTCGAAGAACTTCCCATGATACATCGTGCGTTGGCAAGACTTACAAAAAAACGACGAGGGTATTGTGAGGTCCTCACCAACTTCCAAGGTCCAATTCTCAAGTCAACAAAATAGAGATTCAATAAACAAGCGAGTTTACGGTGGCTCGAGTTTACGCTTGATATGAGCACAGATGAGCGTTTCTCTTATGGCATGGGCTATAACTACATGAACTTGTAACACTTTCAAGTGAAGCGACTGGAACACGCGATTTTCTCGCAAAACGGGGGACTCCGGGAGTGCCGTGGGCAGCAGACAAGTTGTGGTGGCTAGGTCCCGAAATGCAGGCCTGGCCGCGTAAGGCAGTAGCTGCACCTGCAAGTTTGCAGGGTGTCCCGCCTTGCAAAGCTATACCCCGGGCTGGCTGGTCACTCTCCCGTATAAGGATTGCCAGCCAGCTAAGGCGGCTGGCTTGCTCCTTAAAACAGCCCGAAGCCAGCGCGATCGGACTGGACACTTTTCTATACAAGAGCCGATGATCCCACTTGTTTTAGGGATCATCAACAAATACATCTCTCTCAAGTCCTTACGCCCTACTCGAACCTGACATAGCCCGTATTAATAAAAAAGAACTCTTTGTAGTATTGACAAAAGTAGGGTTATTATCATGGGCCCATATTTATATTGGTGGGTGATATATAATCATTCCCCCTAATAATATAACTTATAGATCTGAAATTTAATAGAATGCTAATGCCTGCCCACTGAAGAATCAAAATAAACAATTCCGGCTTCGCCGCACATATTTAACTCAATTTTTATTGATTTTCTTAGTTTATTGACGGTGAATTATTTATAAGTACTTCTATTATAAATTATAGAAACATTATGTAAGCTTTATCTTTGCGCCCGAAGGGCGGCATGTATTATATATAATTAAATATAGCCCATAAAAACACGCTTTTTAAGATATGAAGTTTTTTATCGGAGCGGGGAATTAAAAGTAAGTTATATAATTAATAATAATCCCGGCCTACGACCGGACATATTTATTTTTCCCGCTCCCTGAAGGGGCATTATTCTATTTAATTTTATATAAGCCGTTAAATGAATATTTATACCCTCTTCGGCTTCTAATGAATGAAAATCTTAATTTTGAGTAAATATCATAAAAGTATTTTAATTGGTTTAATATTATCTAAAGGATGAATAAAAGGTCATAAATATAGTAACCCATCTTTTGCTATAAATAATTATATATCTTATTTTTATATCAATGAATATATCCCTCCAGGGTTTATCATGGTGAGGCAAGGTCCGACGTCTACCGCGTCCAGCGGTCTCCTTGGAAGGGAGTCACCTTTGGAAGGGAGTCACCTTTGGAATCGGGGAGATACCCTCTCCGTTGTCAGGGGAGCATGCTCGTCTTGGTGGGGTTTGCTTTCGTCACCTCAAACTAACCTGGAAACTTCCTTCCGGCATCCAACATGTTCTGCGTGCCGAGTGTGATACGTGCAGCTTGTCTAAAAGCACGCATCGCTTCCCCAAGGAAAGCGCCGGTGATACGCTAGTCGATCGCCGTTTCAGATTCTACATATTGATGTGAGTGGTCTTTTCGACAATCCTCCAGCGTACGACAAGCACGTTTCTTCCCAACTACTGTTGGTGGCTACTCCCGGTACACTGCAGTTTCTGTCGAGTTGAGCATCAGGGGGCGGAGCGATCCAACGTGTCATGGTATCCTCTTTCGGAACCAGGATGCTCTACGTGTCCACGAGAAATCGTACGGATAACGGTCTGGAGCTTCAAATGATGTTTTGGCTGATTCTCTTCCCAAACGAGCTACTCGTCCGACCAAATGGAACTGCTCGTCAAATGGAACTGCTCGTCAAATGGAACTGCTGAACGCATGAACGCACCATTCAGGTACTGGTTCTTGCTCTTACAGGGCTCAGTGCCACTCATTTTGGCCTGATGCAGTTTAATACATAAGAAATAAGAATAGATAAAAAAGTAAATGACCAAAGTATCCTTTCAGAACTAATGTGGACGATTTACCAAAGAAAATGGGAAATTTGGCAATCAGAACGCTTCTCAGAAAGGTTCCCAGAAATCCTCACCTCACCAGAAACCGAATCCAAAGCCGCTGTCCCTGGCTGGATCACTGGATAATTCTACCCCGCCGTGAATAGTGTGTTCTTCAACGCAGAAGCTCATCCCTCTGAATTATATTTTTGCTATCTTCTCAATCATACACCCAAGAGTGTTTTGAATTGTCAAAAATGCTCTGGGATGGCACCCAAAGTATACTGAGCACCGGTGGAGAGCACTACCCAAGTCTAACACCCATAATGTGGAAGTCCTCTCTTTAGGTTCCGACTTGTCCAATTGAAACGTGGTTTCTTTTCTCTTCACTCTAATACTGAGTGACTGAGTGACTGAGTGACTGAGTGACTGAGCGACTGAGTGACTGAGTGACTGAGTGATCTCGCCTTCTGTGGTTCCTGTTTCTGCACCTGACGATTCATGATGTGATGTCACTCTGAAATTCAACATGGGATTTGGGTACACGGAAATCTTGAGAATAACTTGAACAGCGGCCGTCACTCAATACTTTGCACCTCGAGAACTATGTCCATAAAGCGTCTGCTGGAAAGATGAATTCCATACTTGTCATAAACCTCTGATCTTCCTCAGTTTATAAATTGATTCAATCCTTTATCTCACATTAGGAACTGTTAGTTCATGGTTGTTAACGTCAAGTACTCAAGAGAAGATGCATACGGTGATTCCAAAAAACAGATTGTTACATCCACCATGGATACACAATTCTCCTGCGACAGTTACAAGGGAAACCGTCGATACCTTCCTGGAGAGAGGCGTGTTCAACCCCGACGGATCTTTCCGAGGCTTTCTCCGAGGCTTAGCTGTACCACTAGGTTCAGCCATACAACACTCCGTGTGGTCTGGCCCTCCAGCTTACCGCTAAACAACAGTGGCTAAGTATAGCGCGCCTAGTCTTTGGTCTTCAACACTCTCTCTGAAGGTCTATCTCCCAAATGACCTACCAGACGTCGATGTGTGAGCGGAAACTGTCAAGGATTTTGTCAAAGTGTCTGCTATATTTTTGCTGGTAAGCAGTTGGAGGATGGCAGAACCTTGTCTATTACAACATCCAGAAGGAGTCCACTTGGTGCTTAGATTGAGAGGTGGTGGTAGAAAGAGAAAAAAGAAGGTTTACACCACCCCAAAGAAGATCAAGCACAAGCACAGAAAGAACAAGTTGGCCGTCTTGACCTACTACAAGATCGATGACGATAGAAAGGTTGAGAGATTGAGAAGAGAATGTCCAACCTGTGGTGCTGGTGTCTTCATGGCCCACCACAAGGAGAGACAATACTGTGGTAAGTGTCACACCACTTTCAAGGTTTCTGCTTAAAAGCTGTGGTGGATCGTTTTTAGCTTGACCTGCTGCTGCAAGAAATGTGCCTTCACCATTACGTGCTTGGAGCCTTCACATTTCCTGTTGGTTTCAGGATCACACCTTTGTTGTCACAATAGGATTGAACCGTCTTTTCCAGATCTATACAAGAGATTTTTAACCCCCCCACCTCTACCACAGATGGCGCCATGGTGCCCCCATGCCAGCAGTGTGGTGCAACCACCCGGCCGCATGAGGCGTCACAAAAATCACATGTCCCTGTATATCTGATATACTGAAACATAGGCTGAAAATCCAGAGATCAAGAGTCAAATTTTCTACCAATCAACCCCGGCGAGATTTCATCATAATAGGGTTTTCGTGACGGATGTCACCGTCCCATTTAGGAAAGACGGGAGTTGCCATGCATGAGAACACCAATTTTCAATTGTGGACGGCGACGAGAGCCATGACCACTGTCGGGGAGAAGGAATAATTACATGAGGGGGATCACACTCAAGTGCTGCTGGGCACAGTCGCTTGCAGTTAGCGTAACTAGTACCAAGGCCGTAAATGCCCGGGGTGAATCAGGGTTGTCTTTGAGGGTGGGAGCATATACCGATCAGCCACAGTTGTGAGACCGGATTGTCGCAGTCGGAAATATGGATTTGGCAGACAAGGGAGCACGAAGCTACGGAAGGCATCAAGCCCGCTCAGTCGGAGTCAAGCCTGCAGTCCGGCTCAGCCAAAGACTCAGAGCAAAGGATTCTCAGGAAAGGAGCCAACGCAAGGTCTTGTATGATACAAAGTTACATGTCCCTGTATATATAATGTGCTGAATACAAGCTGAAAATTCACAGATTGAGTTTTTATCTATAGAAGCTGGTCCCCTTTGTTTTAGGGATCATCGCCGAATACGCCTTCTCTTAAGTACTTGACTAAACAACTACACAAGAACATAACAGGGACTGTCCAACTTATATAGATACAAAGTGGCCCGGGCCGACGCCTTAACCGCCAACAATGAATTGGCAATCTGGCTTGTTTTGGGCCGAAGCGGGCTCAGAGCCGGGTCGTTCCTGTATCTCGGAATAGGCTTGCATCTCGAGGCGAAGCCTCGGAGATAGGTGGTTCGAGGGATCTTTCCCCTATCTCCACGTCCTCCATCTCCACGTCCTCCATCTGCACGTCCTCCATCTGCACGTCCTCCATCTGCACGTCCCCCATCTGCTCGTCCCCCATCTGCTCGTCGGAGATTAATTGTGTATGCTACCCATGGTGGGTCTAACGTCCTCTCTTGTAACTACTTTCCATTGAAATTTCGACATCTTCTGGGCACTTCTGTAACTATGAGATGTGAAGATGGTTGGGTTGGACGCGGAGGGACCTGGCGCCCGGCAGTTGGGGTCCCTCCCGCTTTGCTCGCCATCTTCGGCGGCCTACGGGAGGCGACCACTTGTCGCCTTGGGGAAGCATCGGCGAGGCCGTTTCAGATGATCCCCGACGGCTTGCACAGCCGCCTAGTGTTTGGACACGGCTCTGATCCAATTCTCTACCCGCATGGGTTTACCTAGGAGCCGGATACCGCGTTCGTTTCCAAGCAGTCCATCTAGAATACGACATGGTGGCTTCTTCCGGCGGTGGGCTGGTGTAGAGAGGTTTTTCGATTCCACGTCATGGCTAGGCGCCCTTGGTGCACAAGAATAAAATGGACGGAAGTGCAGTGGTGTTAGGATGACCAGGATTGGTGTTCATAGTCTTGGGGGATTTCTCGGGGTGATTTCTCGGGGTGATTTGTCGGGGTGGTTTCTCGGGTGGTTTCTCGGGTGGTTTCTCGGGTGGTTTCTCGGGTGGTTTCTCGGGGTGATTTCTCGGGAGGTTTCTCGGGGTGAACACTAGTCTCGAAGTCCATAGTCTCAAAGTATAGTCAGTGTCTAACAGTCCCAAAAAATGTGCACTCCCTCATCAGCGCTAGTCACTCAGGACGTGCGGGCCAATGCAGTCTAGAATGGACTCTTATTGGCGGCACTTTCTCAAGGCGTCTGTGCGCCTCAGATATGTGGCAGAGCCTCCTCCGTGCAAGCTCATCGAAATCCTGCTAGGCCGATTCCCCTTTTGGGAAGGCCACAACCCCATTCTTAGTAAGACTTACTAAGTCGGCATGGTGCGCGTGCGTAAGTCCTGCGCCACCAAGATGTCCCCATCGAGAGTCTGCGTGTGCCCCCTAGTTGGAAGGTGGGGAGTCGAGGTCTGTATGTATGACTCGCAGCGGAAGGCCGAGGTTTGAGCATCACGACTGCTTCCGATCCAGAACGGCTGATAGTCATGGAGGTGCGGTTTCTGACTGGCCATCGCCATCGCCATCGGCATCTCCTGGTTGCCGCACCGTGCCGCACTGCGCCGCGCCGCGCCGCACCCAGTGCGGCGCCACTTATCGCCCGCTCTTTTGGTATATAAACGCGCATGCTGCTGATTGATCCTGTTCTTTCACTTGCCATCACCAACTGCTCATCTCCATCCACAGCTGCTGCCTGCTGCCCAGTCTCACCAGTCTCACACTTGATTTGCCATGCCGGAAATTGTCATCATTGGAGGCAGCTATGCCGGGCTCAACGCCGTGTCGGTCGTGGCCAAGAACGATCCCTCTGCGTCCATCACCTTAATCTCTCCCTCGTCGCACGCCTTCTTCAACACCGCGGCCCCCAGATTGTTGGTGCAGCCCGAATTGTGGCCACAGTGCGTGTTTCCTGTCGCCGACATTGTGCAGGAAAACTCCCATGGCAAGGCCTCCTTCGTCTTGGGCTCCGCCACCAACGTGGACCCTGATTCTCGCACCGTGACTTATGTGGACGCCTCGGGCGACTCCGCCACGGTGCCCTATGACTTTCTTGTCATTGCCTCGGGTTCCGGCACACAGTGGGACGGCTTCAAGACCAACCTTGATCACCAACTCGCCCACAAAAGCGTCTTGGATGCAAGCACCACCTTGAAGTCCTCGAAGCGCGTGGCCATTATTGGCGGCGGCCCCACCGGCGTGGAAACCGCGGGTGAAATCGCTCATGCTTTTCCGGCCGTGGACGTCCACTTGTTTTCTGGCCTGGCGCCCTTGGCTGAGCTCTCCCCATCCATAGCCGCCAGCGCCACCCAAAAATTGGAAGCGCTTGGGGTCAACGTCATTCCCGACGTGTATGTAAAGAGGGCCGGGGCCGTTGGCGACAAGCATAAGTTGGAGGCGGTGAAAGGCACCAACCTGGCTTCCGACTTGGAGTACGACCTCGTTTTGGAGTGTTTCCGGGCCAAGCCGTACTCGGACTTCCTCCCCGACTCCTTTAAGGATGAAAAGGGTTATGTGGTAACTGACAACTCGCTTCTAGTCAAAGGCCACGCCAACATTGCCGCTTTGGGCGATATCGTGTCTGGAGGAGGCCTGACCATTGTGGATATCAAGATGCGCCAGCTTGCAATCTTCACCAAGGCTTTCCGTGCTTGGCTGAATGGAGGATCCGAACCAGCCTGCTGGTTCCAGTGGCCGCGGTTCATGAGCCGCTCCTCTTCGCAGGGGCTGGACACTGCCTTTGCTCCGCCGCTGAACAAAACCTGTATTGTTCCCATCTCACGCAATGGCGGCGTGGGATTGCTCTTCGGGTACTCGGTTCCGAACTTCTTGGTGGTTATGGTCAAGGCAAAAAGCTTTATGATCAACACGGCTCGGTCGCTGTTTGGGCCCTGAGCGGTGTGCTTTGGTATGCGGCGTGACGGGGCAGACTATGGGTTCTAACGGGGCGCACGGGTATGGATCCTGATGAGGGCCCGCTACGGCGCGGCACGTGACGTGCCACTGGGGAGCGTGGGTGAGGCCTGCGATTTTTCCCAGGTGTCTCTCGCTGGTTTGGCTGGGTGTGGTTGCGAAATGTCCCGTCACGTGACATGCATGTCGCAGTGCGTGTCCTGCAGAATGGCCAGCAACCTTGGTCAGCGGCAACCTTCCCCGGCAAAGCCAAGTGGGGCAGGGTATGTCGTTGCCTGGTCACCCTTGAGGAGCTGCGTCATAAGAGTGCAGACAGTTCACGCCCGTGGGAACAGTCTTGTGGTGCGTCCTGCACCTCGCCCCACTTAGGCGGCTTTGCACCGTAGCAAGTATACCACTCGCAATTGCCATACATGACCACCATGCGGTCTATATAAAGAGGCCGGCCCCGATCCTCAGGTCTCGACCGTTCACCCAATTTTCAAGACTTGCATTTCCACGCTTTTTTCACTTCTAGCACGGCAGCCCCACCCATACATTTAAACGCTGCTTCACCCTAGTGCTTTTGAACTGACCCCCTCCTAACCGTTTCTCCAAACATGCTTCGTCTTGCTGCTAGAAACCTCAGATTTGCTGGCGTTGCTAGAGTCCCCGCCAGATCTTTGGTGGTGTCTCGTGCCAACTTTGGCATTGTGGATGCTGCTAAAGACGTCTTGGACAAGGCCAACAAAAAGACCGGCGAGGTTTTGGCATCGACCATCGACAAAACCGAAAAGGCCACGCCCTCCGCCGAACAAATCAAGGACACTGCCGCTAACGCTGCGTCGACCATCAACAAGAAGACTGGCGAGGTTTTGGCCGACGGCATTGAAAAGGCCGAACAGGCCACTCCAACCAGCGCTGCCGAGGCCAAGGATGCCGCCATTAAGGCCAAGGACGCTGCCGCAAACGCCGCTTCTACTGCCAACCAGAAGGCTGGCGAAGTTTTAGCTGATGGAATCGACAAGGCCGAGGATGTCACGGAAAAAGCCAAGAATTTGGCCGACAATGCCAAGGATAAGGCTGAGGATGTGGCTGAGACCGCCAAGGACAAGGCACAAGATGCCAAGGGTAAGGCAGAGGATGTGGCCGAGACCGCCAAGGACAAGGCAGAGGATGTGGCTGAGACCGCCAAGGACAAGGCAGAGGATGTGGCTGAGACCGCCAAGGACAAGGCAGGGGATGTGGCCAACAAAGCCGAGGCTAAGGGCAAGGTGGTGGAAAATGCCGCCGGTTACAAGAATTTACAAGACAAAGGAGCCAAGGTTGAGTCGGAACAAAACCGCCCCGACGATGCTATCTAATCGAGTCATAGATTAGCAACCATTTCCGCAATCTCTCCGTCGCAATCAAAATAGCATCGTCATAATCCTAGTCAGTCAGATAGTTAAATATATCGACAAAAGCTATGTAATGGTTTCCAGAGTGCATGGGCCCGCAGTATGGGTCAGTGCTGGCACAGTATTGAGTAGTATGGGATGGGTGCTGGGAATAGTGGATTTGATCCCTGTCAGGTGCCACATTGGGCAGAGGGTGATCAGGTGCCACGTTGGGCATAAGGTGATCAGGTGCCACATTAAGGCAGGGTGATTTCAGGTGCCACACTATGGCGGAGGGCGCGTCGCCGGACGCCGCCGCTAATTCGCCTGGTCACGTGGAGCCTCCGCAGGGGCTTCACCCGGACTCAGGCCCACCTTCTCCAAAGGGCGCTTTCTCTCGATGACGGCCAAAAAATTCAGGGGCACGTAGCCCACCTTGCCCGTCCTCAGGCGAACCTTCCACCACTTGCTCTGGTTCCCGAGCGGGTCGAGCTTGGACAAAATCGCCACAAGCTCCTTGGGCTTCAATTCGATCTCGATGTTTGGGTTTTCCGGGTTGAACTCATAAAGCGCCTTGGCGAATTCCAACTTGTCCGGGTCCACCGCGCCGCCACGAATGCCTGCACCCATGCCGTGCTGTTCCTGGAGCCTTCGTTGCTGCAGCATCTGCTGCTGCTCGTTGAGCCTCTGGATGGCCCTACTCAATAGGTAGGGAACGCCCACGGACGCAGCCAAAAACAACAAAAGCGGCTTGAAAGAGATGCGCGGAGCGGCCTTGTTGGAGCGCCTCAAGGACTCCTCCAACTTCTTCTGCTTGGACTCGAAGCGGCCAAATTCCTTGGCGTTGAGCCCGTGGTTGTAGGTGCGGCCGGTGACTTTGTACAAGAGCTTCTTTGCAAACTTGATGACGGCGAAAATGCCTAGGAGCGAGCCTAGGGCGTTTTTGAGGTTTCCGAATTGCTCGGCAAGCGACACCATGGTGAAGAACGAGGAGTGCGTGGCCATGTAGGTTGCCTCGAGCATCTGGGCAAAGCCGCCCACCGCGCCGATGATGGACTCGATGAGCTGGAACGTGGCCTGGGGGCCGCTGCCAAAGCCGGGGCCATTCACGCCGTTCTGCCCGTAGCCGCCGCTGTACATGCCGGAGCCGTACATGCTGGAGCCATAGCCACCACCATACATGCCGGAGCCGTAGCCGCCCCCGTACATGCCCGAGCCGTAGCCACTGCCGTACATGCCCGAGCCGTAGCCGCTGCCGTACATGGACAGGCCGTAGCCACTGCCGTACATGCCAGACATGCCGGAGCCGTAGCCGCCGCCGTAGCGGGACGAGCCGTAACCGCCGTAGCTATTGCCCAAGCCCGAGCCCAAGCCCATTCCGGCCCCAGAGGCGCCGATGCCCATGGTGCTGCTGGGGTCCGCTAGCGACGTGGGTCTTTCGGGAACCAGAGAGTCCGCTAGCACGCCGCCATCTGCCACGGGTCCCTCTGCGGCTGCAACGCTCTGGCCTCCCGCACTTTCCCAGGGTTTTGCTCGAGGGGTGCTCATGATCGATGGTGAGGAGAAGCTTGGCGGGGAGATTTTGGTGATCACTCGCTCCTGCACCGCCGCCCGCACGCACGTGAAGCCGAGGCACCGCGTGGGTAGACACTGCGAATACTGGGGCTAGTCGTGCCGAGCGGACGACCGGCTAAGCCTCGTCGATCCCAAACGAGAAGGGGGCTTATCGGTCTAGAAGTTGGAGGATGGGAGAAGAGCGGTCTAGAAGTCCGGGGACGGGAGCAGAGCGGTTCGACCGTGCATAGACGCACGGTCTGGCGTCACTTCGCGTCTAGCCGTGCGTCGCAGTTCCATTGGAGCACCTATGGGCTGCACACTACCCATGGTCTAACAGTGTTCTTTATGATAGTAAGGGGTGCTATAAATATGGTTTGGGGTAACCCCAGGACTATGACACCCGAAGCGTCCTCCGTTATGTTTCTTGCTTCCTTGGAAGATTTAGGTCGTAGATTACTAGACCTGACCAGCACACCCGCACACCAGCGGGCTCCACTTGCCCACAAATCGTGCGGACTGAAAACGGTGTCAAACTTTCAATTTTCAAACTTTCAACTTCAAACTTTCAATTTCAAACTTTCAATTTCAAACTTTCAATTTCAAACTTTCAATTTCAAACTTTCAATTTCAAACTTTCAAACTGTCAAACTTTTGCAAACTGATTTTCCGGCACTTGGCCTGCGCGCACCATACACTTCGAGACTGGCCTCAGGCACATCAAGTACTGGGTAATTACAACACACAAGTAAAACAATTATGACACATGCACAGCTTTTTTATAGGCTCATTTAATCAGAGCGGCTCCTGCATCAAATATGGCCATTTTCTTTTGCTCTTTGCTAGCGTCTAGTAAGAGAAGATGTACTCGTTGGTGATCCCTGAACAGGGGGTCTTCCAGACTTGTAGAGGTGAAGCGGCCCGGGCGCATAATAACATGGTGGTTTTTTACCGGAAGACTACAAGATTTTCTGGTCAAGCGGGAGACCACAATATGTGCCGCTCGCGGATATTGCAGGAGAGTTGGAAACTGCGCCCCTGCACCAAACCCAGTGCATCTGCTCTGGGATTTACTACTTGTCCAGGGCCTTTGATGATCATCTATTAGGAGCCGCTTATTTAGCCGCTTCGGTGGACTGGCATTTAAGGATACGATATTGGCGCGATATTGGCGCGATATTGGCACGATATCGGACACCTTTGATGGACGGACGGCTTGGTGGATTTTGGACGGTTTGATGGACAGCTTGGTGGATTTTGGACGGTTTGATGGACAGCGTGGTGGATTTTTGAAACCATCGGGTCAATAGCTCTTTGCCACGCTAGTCTAGCTGGCCGTCGACGCCTCATACGTGGCGCTTACCATGGCGCTTACCAGTCTGTCCATAAACACCTGTTGAATACCTGTGCCACTTCTGGTGCTCGGACAATACACCACCCGAAGTTCAACCAGTGCAGAAATTCACACCATCTGGCCGATCTTATACGGCACCAAGAATGCCCGCCTGTTTATGCTTATCAGGTATGCCGCTTTGCTGATATTGAAACGGTCCGGTCTATAAGGCCGGTACTGCATACAGGCCGCCGGCCCCCAGACTCCACGGAACCTTGGGAAATTCAGAGTTGGTTGACGAGCCTTTGTTGTTACATTCACATCTTTGATTGGGCAACTGAATCGTCCTCCTGGACTTATGCTACATAATTATCCCAGATGCACTGAGTTATCGCGGGAGCATGTACTTCATTCGTCATGGAGTACTATTATCCCATCAATCCTTGCTTGACAGCGTTTGATACCCTTGTTATTAGGTCCGACTGCCTGCTTCATACGACGAGCGGAGACATGGCCCGATTTTCTCTTGAAATGTTCCAGTAGCCACCGCGGAGTTCCGTCTGCACCACCCTTGATCTCTTGGGTGCGAAATCTTCATCAAGACTTCCTAGCCGCATCTCACACCAAAGGCGCCTGATCCACCCAGACTCTTTGTGGATCTGAACCCAACATAGCCAGGTTAGAGTGGAGCCTGGAGGCCAACTGAGAGTTCCACCCGGAAGCGTATCGGCTGGTGGAACCTGGAGACCAACCTAGAGTTCCACCCGGAAGCGTATCGGCTGGTGGAACCTGGAGACCAACCTAGAGTTCCATCCGGAAGCGTAGAGGCTGGTGGAACCTGGAGACCAGCCTAGAGTTCCATCCGGAAGCGTAGAGGCTGGTGGAACCTGGAGACCAGCCTAGAGTTCCATCCGGAAGTGTAGAGGCTGGTGTAGCCTTATGCCGCCTCGACCAAAGTCATGGTAGGTAATCCGTTCATCTCACCAACGTGTACAGCGGCATGACACATCACACTGATACTCGCCATACACCTCTCAGCTGGATCCTATTCCATGGACCAACAACGCAGAGCACAGCCAACTCATCATAACACCTGTGGTTGAAGGTCCAATGGTCCTAGCTCGCCCTGGTCGCCAAACCCACTGCGCCATTATGGAAGTGGCTCCAGCGACGAGCTCAAACGGTTCAAGTGGATGTAAACGTCTGTGCCGTAGCCCTCCATCGAAATAAGCTTCAAGTCTCCCCCAAAGTACTGTGCGTAAAGTCTGGAGATGGGCAAGCCATAGCCGAACCCCGCCATGGGAGCCTTGAAGCTTGTCTGGCTCTCGGAGTCCAACGTTGGTAGCTTGTCCACGGTCGTGTACAAGTAGGTCCAGATGAGCGGAATCTCACTTCGCGCTATACCCCCGCCCTCGTCCGAGATCTTGATGGCGATATCCTCGTAGCCCTCCGAGATGATCACCTTGATGGCGGGAAACTTCAAGTCGTTGAGATCGATCTCCTCTGGCTTCAAATCCGGATTGTCTCGGATCATCTGCTCCTTGAGGATCGGCGTGTGGAACTCAATGGTGGCACGAAGGGAGTTTTTCAACACCTCGAAGAACATGTGGATCAAGTGGCCCGGCACGTACATGAAGTTGATCAGCTCGCGAGAGGCAATGAGCTGGACCTCGGGCGCCTCAAAAAGCCCGTAGTACTCCTCGCAAATGTACTTGGCCGTCTCCACCGCATCCTCCGCGATCTCCTTGACGTTGCACTCGGTACAAATCACCCCCACGTAGTTATTGCGCCCGGACCTCTTGGGCTCCCCATTGGACCCGTTCATGAGGTTCGAGATGCGCTGTCTGGTAGGCAGCGCCTGCGACATGTTGAGGGCAATATGCTGGCCAATAAGCATGCGGATCCCGATTCTCAGCATGTAGAACCGATCCAAAAACGTTTGGATGGCCAGGTTCACCTGGACAAGCTTATGCTCCGTCTTCCATTCCTGCACGCCCTGGGCCATGGTCGCCACCGTGGCGTCGTGCCTCTTCTTGATCTTCAGAAGTGCGTCCAAAACGCTCTTGTTGTAGTCGTACACCTCTTTGGGCCACACGATGTTGCTGGGACAGGGATTGTAGTAGCTCTTGCCGAAAGTAGGCGCATCGGCACGTGCCTTGGCGAGGGGCGCAGCCAGCGTGTGGGAAGCATGCGGCCTGACCACAATCCCGTCATCTGAGAACTCGTTGTTGACTGCCGGGTTGGACATTTGCTCCTGGGCCAAGTTGGATGTTTCTGCGTCGCCCAACGCTTCTGCCCGCGTGTTCAAGGCGTATAACTGCGCACGTAGCTTCTCGTCGATCCGTGGCTTGGGCAACGACGTCAACTCCTCAAATGACTGGGCGTACCAGTTTTTGACCTTCACGGTCAGCGGCATTTCCAGAAGACCCAAAGGGGCGTTTTCGAGGTCTCGCACTTTGAGAGCGAGCCGGATGGGGAGCTCTTCGACGATGAACTGCGACGCAAGGAAGATCAGCCCAGGCGATGGCGATGGGCCGAACTGAACCATCTGACGAATGTTGACCGATGTTTGGGGGTAGCTTGCATACCGTACCATTTTGTCTTTGAGAGCTTTGGTAAGCTCCCATCCTGTTCCCATTGCTGATATTTGCGTCTGCCCTGAGATATGGAGTTGTCCGCTTAGTCTAGCTTGGATGGCCACGAATCTGTTCCCGGGGTTGTCACAAAGCTGTTCACGGGAACGTTCACAAAACTGTTCACGTGGCTACCTGCCTGCTTGAACCTCGAAAAGACAGCGTCGAATGATAAGGCAGCGCCGCCTAGAAGCCTGATCCAGCTGGAAATTGAAAGTGGTGCCCGACCCGGTGAATTTCCCGTTCCTAGCGGTTGGTGTGGCCTATGTGGGTCACCTTCAGTTTGTAGTATCCTTGCTCGACGACCAAGCCAAAGGGTATGTGCAGTATGCCGACAGCGATTTTCGAGATAAATGCAATTCAATAGTCAAAGATGTTTGAAGAGTTGCGAGTGACTTCTCTTGAGCCTTTTGATCAAGCAGTGTTGTCTGGTAGGGGCGGTTGGTAGGCCGTGGATGCTAGTGTGGGGAATGAATGCGGCAGTGCCTGCAGGAATAAAAAACGGGCAAAGGGATGTGTGGGTGTGCGAGCTCCGTTCGTCCAGCGCGAGGCTGACCCACGCACATGGCTCGATCGGGCGGAGGAAGAAAGCCGACTTTCGGTGGCAAGGAGCGCTTGCCTGGAGAAGCCCACAGCCATGCATTACCTGCACTCCCGAAACCATCAATCACGCCAATTAATGAGGAGTCGCACCCTCAAAGAACGGTTCGGTTGGTTCAGATGCCGCTGGCCCTGGCCCTCGGTTCACATTTATGTGCAGGCGCGCGGCGTGCGTACCTGCACATAACGCAGGCCATGACTCAGCGCCGGACATTCGGAGTCCCCGGGGTAAAGGAAGAATGTTCCAGGGGCCTATATAAGGAGGCGACCTCCCTCGCAATCTTTCAATACCCATTAATTAGCCAGAGCAAGCAACAGCAAGGCAATCTATTCCCAGCAGCAACCCCGGAAATTCTGCAGCAACCCAGCATATTGGATCATATCCTTGAATAGCAGTCATTGAATAGCATTACCGAATAGCAGCCATTGAACAACGTTATCGAACAGCAGCCATTGAATAACATTATCGAGCAGCAGCCATTGAACAACATTTTCAAATAGCAACTATAACTCTATCGAATAGCAGCCATTGATTAAAAAGCAAACAACATCAATTGAATAGCGCCATCAAAGCAGCCATCGATAACAGCTATAAACTAGCCGCCTTCGAATAACATCCATCGCGAGTCATCAATTCGATACATCAAGAGCAAAACTATCTTTTGACTTGCAAATATTCCTATCAAACACAAAATCACTCCCAGTGAAAATCCCATCAAAAACAACAATGAATAGACAGTTCCTTTCGGTTGCATCTTTTAAAACCGCCTCCAGGTGCTGGGTGCCCATATACAGTCGGCCGGCCAAGTTGCGCGCCTTCTCTTCGCAGCAACGTGCAGTTAACTTCAACCACGAGCATGACAGCATCAACATGGTGGTTAATGATGAGGTTTTGACGGATGAAACCAAATCACTGAATATTGACTCGGCATCCTTCGAGCCCACCGTGCATTCTGCCGAAGACATCTTCACTGCTGGTCCAGTGAACAAGGCTTAGTGCTGCAGCGGCTATATGAAAGCAGGGCCTATTTAATAAAACGACGCAACACGATACTTCTGTAGCAAAGTTGACGACGCAACATGATACCGACAAGATCCCCGACGGCCCTCACGCCATTCTGCCGTTGACGTCCACGGCGGAGTCAAACATTTGAAAACGAGGACCCGGCGCAACACCCGTACACCACAGAGTTTCCTGCCGCGAGTACACATCCGTACCTCCCCCGATCCCCACACTTTGCGTAGCACCCACAACTTCACTGCCCCCACTTTTCACCGCCGCCACACTTTACCGCCTTTACCCCTTCACCACTCCACACCTTCGCCCCTCCGCACGTTGACCACCGGAACTTACACGGCAATAGTATCCAGATATTGGCGCCCTCTACAGACCCAAAAACCAACTTCGCCTTTGTCCATCGTCTTCCCCTCTGCGCAACGAATCTGTTGCTCCGTCTAGACATGTCCAGCCTCCGTGTAGCGGTAGGCCAAATGTGCCTGTCGTCCAACCTCAGCGCCAATGCCCGGGTCGCCACCAAGTTGATTGACCGGGCGCTCGAGATCCAAGCCAAAGTTTTGTTTCTTCCAGAGGCTGCCGATTACATCTCGAGAGACGCCGAGCACTCGTTTCAGCTCGCGCAGAAGACTCACGCCGAGTTTGTTTCGGTGATTCAAGACAAACTCCGTCGCAGCCGAAATCCCAGCGGCTTGTGTGTTGCGGTGGGGATCCATGAACCTAGTCCCCACACGTCCAAGGTGCAGAACGATCTAGTGTGGATTGACAGCAGTGGCGATATCACGCATCGGTACCAGAAGCTCCACTTGTTCGACATCAACATCCCAAACGGGCCGATTCTCAAGGAGCTGAAGAGCGTCGAGCCAGGCCAGGCCATTGTGGCGCCCTTTCAAGTGTCAGCGGAGTCCAGGTTCCGCGTGGGCTTGTCCATTTGCTATGATATCCGGTTTCCCGAATTGGCAACCAAGCTTCGCAAATTGGGCGCCAACATAATCACTTACCCGTCCGCATTCACCACGCGAACGGGACAGGCGCACTGGGTGGCGTTGGGAAAGGCGCGTGCCATCGACTCGCAATGCTTTGTGATAATGGCCGCTCAGTGCGGACAGCACGACATTAATGCGGACTTGGGTCTGCAAGAGCAGGCGCCGGTGAAGAAGCCGCTCCGGGAGAGTTTTGGCCAGTCGCTTATTATCGGGCCGTGGGGAGAGATCTTGGCCCAGGCAAAAGATTACACCGAGCGGGACTACAAAAGCACTAGTGACGATTACTTTGAAATGGTGCATGCGGACCTCGACTTAGATGGCTTGGACAAAGTCAGGAACAACTTGCCTGTTTTTAGTCACAGACGGGAGGACCTTTATTGAGGCGGATTGATCTGGGCCTGCGGAAGACCCAGACAAAAAGCAGAGATTGTCCTTAGACGTGTCTGGACGTCTCTTTACGAATAAGCAAGAAGAAAGGCTGAATAAACGTGGGTTCTCCAAAGGCGCCAACAGGTGAGAGGGCTGGATCCATGATTGCGCAGTGAGGAATGCATCGAGTCTGAATCGGTGAAACATGACGTGATCGGAAAAACTATAGGCGCGGCGCGCGCGGCGCGCGTGGCGTGGCTGAGTGCAGGCCGCAATCTTATCGTTATCGCGCCGCAGGAAACGTGGCAGGGAAAAGAAAGGGGTTTTCGAATTGCTCGGAGCAAGCTGCTCGATAGTGTGGCTGCAATCGGGGACTAGGTCCTCACCGCGTATCGTGCATACTCAATTGGGGATGAGAAGAATCCTGCCGTGTCTGGCCAGAATCGTCCAAATTAGTCGCAGTCAGCCAGTCGCAGCTAGCCAGTCGCAGTCAGCCAATCGCAGTCAGCCAATCGCAGCCAAGTCAAAAGCCAGTTTGGCGTTGGAAACATCAAAATTTGAACATCTTGACAGCAATTTGTGGTGCAGCCATCATTGATGGCAAGAGTGGTGAGCAATGCGTACACAGTGGCGGCGCATCGTGGCAGTGCGCGCAATCCCCTCTTCTCCTCAATCGCAATAAAGAAAAAATTGGGTCAGCAAGCAAGGGGCCAACATCGCGCCAACTAAGCACCAGCCACGCACCAACCACGCACCAACCCCGGCGCGCACGTGACCGGCGCCCGCCAAGAGTGGCGTCCATTTGAAGCAAAGCAAGCAGCACAGAGGATTGCGTTGGCATTGGCTCCAGTGCATGGGTTACCAGCAATTATTCTGGCTGCAAGTTATTGAGTGGGAGATGTTGAGAGATGGACGCGGCCGGCGCCAGGAGCAAAGGCCTCTGAAACGGGCTGGCCGAACTGCCGCCGAAACTCAGAATTGCGTGGCCCAACTGTCCAAAGCTGCGTGGCTCAGCTGTCCAGAAGCCAACCCTGCCAGGCCCAACTCGCCAAAATGCCCCGCCACCCAAGCAGTCCACTATGCCCAATGCCACAGCACGAAGATGAGGGGTAACGGAGGGGTATCTGTTGAGCGCGCGCCATCGCAAGAATGGCGCCAAAAAGGAAGCTGCGAATGGCTCGGATTATTTCCACCCATTTTTTTGGGACCAACACGCGCACTGTGCAGGCGCTACGCCAGAAATTACCCCTCCCATCGTATAGGCAAAAGAGATATAAGGGCGGACGTGCACCCGAGCTTGCACACCACTTCTTTGAGGCCATAACACCACCCCTTTCTGCATCGCCACCACCCCTCATCCCGCCACCTTCATCCCGCCACCTTCATCCCGCCATCCTTTCCCACCCTCAATGTTCCGGTTTGCCAGATTGGTCACAAAGCCCTCCTCATGGCCCACGCTCACGCTCTTCCACAACTCCAACTCCAAGCTCTCGCACCACTTGCTCGAGCGCTTGTCGATCCATGAAAGCCGCTACGCCTTGGACATACGGCTCGACAAGTTGCCGCTGTACGAGACGTATCAGTTCATCCACGACGAGTGCTTGAACGTTCACCCTCAGAACAAGCGCAGCTATGAGAAGGTGTTTCCGGCGTTGCTCGCATCGCGCGGGCACTCGTTCTGCAACGCCGAGGTCAAGAAAAATGCCAAGCTCAAGCAGTTCGTGCCGGACGTGGAGTTGCTTGATGAGGCCGAGTACATGGAGCTGCTTGCGACGCACTCGTTTTCCGAGGTGGCGCCGTTTATTGTCGACTGGTCGAACAATTTGGTGGCGGTGGACGATGAAGGCTTGGACGTGATCATGCACAACTACCGCACCTGCGGCATCCAGAAGAGCAGCAAGGTGCACCGAGCCCTGGGCTCCGACCAGGTGGTGCTGGGTGCGGCCGACGCCGCGGTCAAGCTCTCTTCACTGCCCAAGAAAACCTGCGCCAAGTCGTCGGTGGGCGCCGCGTCGGTGATTTCTTGCGTGCACCCTCACATAGCCGAATTCGCTGACCTTTTCTAGCTTCGCCGCCGAAGCATGAGTAAATCCCTGCGAGGTTTCATTAATATTTATAGACCGAATACACCTCGCAATCCGCTCCTTTGAATTCTCTCTCTTTCTCTCTCTTTCTCTCTCTCTCTCTCTCTCTCTCTCTCTCTCTCTTATCCTGCCTCTGTTCCTTCTTTCAAAAAATCCCCATTCTCTTGGTCACGTACTCCTGGGCCAAGACCGCAAACGTAAGCCCCAAGCCGTCGTGTATCCATTCCCGCACCCACTCGCCCGGGTCAACGGCATCGCCCTCGTCTCCAGCACTGAACACCGCATTCACGTCATCACTGCAGCCTGCAAGCCAGGCAGCCCAGCGCGCAGGGAACGGCTGCGACTTGCTGATGATGGTGATGTTGTTGGAGATGTCTTTGAGGATGAAGGTGAAGGAGAAGGAGTCCTGGTTTGCTGCGTCAATCAACACCGGGGTGGACGCGTCCAGCTCCGGGGCCACGCGGCCGCCGGGCGGCTTTTCGATGCCGGTGGTGATGGGCTGGATTGCAATGAACACGTTGGATGTGTTGATTTGCTCGCTCAAGTCGCCTGCAACGAGCAGCTTGTTGTCCAGGACGGTGATGTTCACATAGTCCTTGATGGAAGACTCCAAGTTGGCAAAACACAACTTCTCGCCGTCCAACGCCTTTCCATGGAACATGTTCAAATGGAAGTGGCCGTCCGAGGCCTGCTCATGCTTGTGGTTGAAGTTGGACACACTGGTGCGGATGCCGCCCTCTACCTGGCCCATGACCTTGTCGAACTTGGCGGCGCAGAGCGTGTCCAAGTACTTGATGTTCAAGTCGTACACGAGAAAGATGTTGAGCACTTCGTCCTCCTTATCGGCCAAGCCGTCTTTGATTTGCTGCGACATCGTGGACAACATGGAGTTGAGTTTGTCGGTGATGTGGAGGATCTGCTCCGTGTCGGCGACGCCGGCGTTTTCCTTGAGGAACTTCTGCCTCTGGTGAGACAATTGGTTGGACGTGGTGGAGGCCAATTGGTAGGTGGACTCGCTGAGCTGGTGGGCGTTGGACGTGAGCGATCCCCAGAGCGACGTGACTTTGCTTGAGCCCTCCGACGACCACCACGAAGAGATGGACTCCAATGGATTCTGCTGAGGGTCCAGGCGACCAGAATCGATTGGGGGCTCCGTCAGGGGCTCCTTCGGGGACTGCGCCAGGGACTGCTCCAGGGCCTTATTCAGGGGCCTCTTCTGCTGAAACTCATTCAAAGAGTCTTGGGTTCGCCGCTCGTCGGCCATGTGGGTGCCGACCATGGCCCCCACGGTGGTTTCGCCTGCACCTGCGGCCAAACCAGTCTCGTTAGCGGCACCAGGAGCATGCACGGCGCCTGGGGAAGGCTTCTGGTCGCCGGTGCTGCCAGCCTCTACGGCCTGGCCGGGCCCTTCGGTCTTGTCGGTCTTGCGGGGCTCGAACTTGCTCTTGAGCCCGCCCTTGCCCTTGTCGTGCGCCGAGAGCTCGTCGAGAAACTCTAAGAAGTCGTCGGAGGAGTCAGGCGACTCGTGCGCCCCGCCCGCCCGTGGTGCCTGCTCCTTTGTATCGGGGAGCGAGTTGATGAAGTCGAGCACGTCCTCAGTGTCGTGGCTCATTGTGGGAGAGGGAGAAGAGCGTGTAGTAAGCGTGGAGTAAGCGTGGAGAATGCGGGTGGAGAATGAGGGTGCTCCGGAGGTACGGGCCTAGCACGGCCGCGCGGGCTCGAGTGGTACTGGCCTGGCTGGGCGCCAGCTGCTGAGTTTTGATATTAGGCTTTAATGTTATCCTGATCTTCTTGATCATCTTGATCCTCTCGATCTTCTTGATCATCTTGATCCTCTCGATCTCATCTTAATCTCATCTTATTCTCTGTTCTTCAATCTTCTTTCCTGCACAGATGCGGAATGAGTAGACTGATGGCTGAATCAGTCACAAAGGCTTTGCCTGGGCCACCACACCTGTTCCGGCCTGTCATGCTGTATGTAACACCTCACCGCATCAATTGGAAGTCTTGATGTTTTCATGAAAATACCGCGTCGGCAAAGCTCAGCCCGGACTTTGCTGGCCCTTGCCGATCCTGCACATAAAGGAGAGGGACAAATAAGGTGCAGCAGGGTTGGAATCATCCAGCATGGACCCACCACCGGCGAGTTTGATGTCTCCTCGCATAATTTCCAAATAAACCTTGCTGTTGAAACGCCTTGAGTAAGGTTGATACTTTGGTTATAGCTTCAGTGGGCGTGGCACGACTCCAGCCTGGGTTATTGATTACCCATTGAGTCAACAGGCCCAGAGTCAACAGCAGTTTGTTTTATATTGCAAGTGAAATTCCCCCATAGGACTCAGTAATATTCTCATTAGCCCGTTTCCGTTTAAGAAACCAAGAGTAACGTGTCCATGTTCTTAGTCGTTGTGACTAAGCGCATCATACTAATGCGCGTGCTCAGCCGTGGGCTTCAACAGGAAGAGGGCCCCGCTGGAAATTGGCGTAGGCACATGTTGCTCTTGGCGCTTGGCGCTTGGCAGGTGCTTGATATTAGCTCCGACAAGCCCCTAGCGATTTCCAACACGATGACACGGACGTGATGAAGTCGTGCCCTTGATATGAAGACGCCAAAACGTGCACATTGCCATATCGCGTGACCACAATGGAGCCCGGAAAGAGGCCGTGTTCATGGACCAGTTGTTGAAGCCAGGAATCCAATGCTGGGGTGGGTAACAACAGTTGGCTGGTTCAGAGGTGAGAAGCGGTGGGTCTGTGTGCCATGTGATTTGTGGAAGTCTGTGGGAATTCGGGAAGTTTTTGGGGATTCGGGAAGTCTCTGGGAATTCGAGAAGTCTCTGGTTGTTTTCTGGAAGGCGTCAAGACTGGGAATCAAGATTAGGATGTCCAAAGGCACAACCTCCCTGGCATATTCCCCCTTTGTGCAGGCCCGCTGGCTACTCTCAAATCTTTCCATGTGACTTCTTGCCTTTGTTAGTGTATAAATACACTTAAAACACCGCATACTGACGGTGTTGACTTTATGCCGCCAGGAACTTGGGGAATGTTGGCGGCTGGTTCGGGAATAACAGCCCCTGCTTTGACCTTTTCAACGCCTCTGCAAATTAGGCCACGTCCAATGGAAAGCCTTTCCCACCTCTATGCCAGATTCTCTTAGCACTGGGTGGAGTGGATGACAGCCACCCGGCAGGCCCAGTTGGAGTGACTCGCTGCATGGGTGCCCAAGGAGCTGCGATGGATGGGTGAGCGCCAGCGTCCTCATCAAAAGGATATACAGCTCGGCTCATAGCCTCCACCCGAACCGAGCCGAACCCGAGCCTAACGCATTTTCGGTTAGGAAGCCCTGAAGCTTCCCACGTCCGACGCTTCAAGGGACGTTGACGCTTCAAGGGACGTTGACGCTTCAAGGGACGTTGACGCTTCAAGGGACGTTGACGCTTCAAGGGATGTTGACACTTCAAAGGACGTTGACGCTTGAAACAATACCCACGGCTCCGACTGGTCATGAAACGCTTTTCATCACTCTTGACTGGCTCAGGCTACTTCCTCAGATGGTGTCGGATATCCTGAATAGCCTTGGAGAACCGAGGTATCTCCACATAACTCAGTGATCCGCTCGGAGAGAAATCGCCGTGAATTTTTCCTTCCTTCTGCGGGACCCATATTGAATATATAAAAGACGATTAGGATCACTGCAAAAACAGGTACTTATGAGGGAGCTGGATGTGCTTATGAAGTAGCTGGATGTGGTCTGGATGTTCCGGATGTGATCCTGGAATCTCTGCTTTCTGCGGATCCCTTTGTCTTGGATCCCATGGATCTCTGGTATTGCTTTCAGTCAGCGGTGTATTCTCCGTTGATCACTTTGACTTCTTGGCTCCCTGGAACTCCATGAAGCCGTTGGATCTCGGGATGGCTCTCATTACTGCCAGCCTGCATCCCCATGGCTACCACCTCAGAACCAGAGGGCTTCGGTTTTGAGGCGCGCCATAGAGGACCTTTCGCCGTTCTTCTGAGCGCTTTGCAGCCTCACATTGTCATTGAGTTGGGAATTCACGTGCCACTTTATTGGTGGGTAGGCCGTGGGGCTTGGGATCACAGGGCTTCAGGGATACGGATCGGGGATGAGGACCAGATTAAGGATCAGGATAAGGATCAGGATAAGGACCAGGATAAGGATCAGGATAAGTACCAGGATAAGGACCAGGATAAGGACCACGATAAGGTTCAGGATAAGGAAAGGATATGGATCAGGGATAAGGAAAGGATAAGGATCAGGAATCAAGGAAAGCTAAAGCAACCAGAGGAAAAGGGGTGTTTGTTTGTGTGCTCCCTGCAGGCCGCCTGGGCGGCAGTGGTCGGGCGAGGCCCATAGACGACGATGCGGAATGGCACTCCCGAAAATTAGACTCTAACGAGTGCCTGGCGCGGAGGGGTTCAGATAGGCTGCATGTCGTGATGCAGACAAAGTCACGCGGTGTATGCAGGGTGGGGATGGAGACACTAGACTTTCACTCTTGCATGCCTGAAACCTTGTTCTTGTAAGGTGGAGCTGTGATAGGTGCATGTCTCGAAACGCAGTGATACCTCAGCCGCAAAGTCTGTAACTGGTGTGGTCATATTGGACTGGGACGCTTTGTATTGGACAGGTTACCCTGGGCTAAGAAGTCGACTGGACAATTTGCATTAGACTATTTGCATCAGGCCGTTTGCATTAGACCGGCAAAAGTGGGTTAGCCCCGGCTAATCGCGGAGGCCGCAAGGAATTGCCACGGCCGAGGATTGGCGTGCGGCACGTGACGCGCATGCGCCAAAAATGGGGTGCCAAATGTAGGCGTCGACTTTGCGTCAACAACAATGCGCAGAGGATGCATCAAAAAAAACCCTCATCGCATGAAACGACTCCTCATCGCATGAAAGGCAGGGCCGTGGGAGGGCAATGCTCTATCCGGCGCGGGAACTGCATATACATGCGTGACGTGTGCATAAAGGCGTTGGGTTTCTGCCATAAACACCTAAGTTGCCCAAAACGGCGGTGCGGGCCGCGTAAAATTACCCGGAGACCGGTTGCAGGTGCGTCACGGGTGCGTCAGCAACACCGTTTCATCTTCAACGCCAGAGACATGTCCGCCAAGAAGAGCGTCACAAGAGCGGGGTGTGGCTCAGTGAATTGTGGGTGGCTCAGTTAATTGTGGGTGGCTCAGTTAATTGTGGGTGGCTCAGTTAATTGTGGGCTGATAGGCCAAAGCCGACTTCGGCGAAGCGACCGCCAGCATCACAGTCCCGCGGCGCCGTGGAAGGAGCTCCGAGCAGGCATGCCAGGGCGCGATGCATGCGCTCGAGGATCGGAGTGCATAAACTTGCAAATACCACATTAGTTTCAGATTAAAGCTGTGCATGGAGATTCGCAGTGGCGCGCTTTCTGAGAAATTGCGCCTGGCGAAGAGTACTGCATGCTGCATTATTTGGCAGCAAAATCACCCGCTTTGACTGCTGCAAAGGCAGCACCCAGACCTGACATTATTACTGGGGCAGACTGTCCACACCTCTGAGAGCAGGGAATTTTACTCTCCCCGTACACCTGACCAAGTGCCCGAGCACCGCAGTGCCAGCTAGAGATCTCGCACTCACCATGCATGCACATGTGGGGCCGGTCGCCCGTATACACACTGTGCCACATTAAATGTGTTGGAGACGCACCATGCACGCGGCGCTCACCCAAACAGGCATCATTGCGGCTGCAAGTAATATAAGCACAAGGTTATAATAGGGACGCCCGGCCCGGTCGCAGCACCGCCGCCCATTGTCACATCATATATATCCTCACACTTATGCTTGGGGCCCCCATCGCCTTGACGCCCAGAACCAAGCTCAACTGGAAAGACAAGATTAAGCGCCGGTCGGCGCTGCTGCCGCGGCCCGAAGAGCGGGCGTTCCTCACGCCAACCTCCAGGGCGCCTTCGCTCTCGAGCTCCCGCGGCCTGACGCCCGGCTCGTGGCGGTCTCGCACACTGACCCCGAGGGCCTCTGCTCCCCGCGACGACTTCTTGACCGCGCTCGACGTGCTAGACGCCCACAGCATTAACGACTTAGACCTCCTCAAGGACAGCCACGTGCTCAAAAGGGGCAGCTTGATCATCCCGCCGCCGCCGCCCAGAAACAAGGCGCCGCCCCTCGCGCCGCCAAAGGACCCCCGCCCGGACTCCCAGCCAAACCACCCGGAATCGCAGCCAGACCACCGGGACTTCCAGCAAAACCAGCGGGACTCCCAGCAAAACCAGCGAGATTCCCAGCAAAACCAGCGGGACTCCCAGCCAAACCACCCGGACTCCCAGCAAAACCACCCGGACTCCCAGCAAAACCAACCGCCGCCCCGAGGTAGGGCGGTGCCGCCATTCCCCCAGTGGTCCCACACGGGCGGCCCCAAGGTGCGGCCGTTTGTCACGCGGGCCGTGGCCGTGCAGCCCAGGCACTCCGACTGCTTCATCTGCCACGAGCTGCTTGAAACCAGGCTCGAGACGGAGAAGTTGGTGCCGCTTGCGTGTGGCGACTGCGTGCACAGCGAGTGCCTCCAAATCAGCGCCATGTTTGCGCTCGAGGAGGCCATCGGCCAGAAACAACTCTCGGCGAGTCTGACGGAGGCCGCCGTCGAGAGGGCCGTGATGCCGGCGTGCCACGGCAAGAGGTGCCAGCACGAGGGGGGGGAGGGCGCAGTGGAGCCGCTCGAGAAGGCGGTTTTCGAGGAGCTTCTCGCGGAGGCCATGCTCACGTTGCGGCTCACGTGCGCGATGCACGTGCACCGCCACCCGACCCCAGACACGCCCACTCCTCAGCACTTTCCGCCGCCACCGCATAACTTGGACAGGAAAGCGCCCCTAGGGTTGCTTGGCTCGGAGAAGGCGCCCCTAGGGTTCCTTGACTCGGAGAAAGCGCCGCCGCCACCCCATGACTCGGACAGGAAAGCCCCTCCAGGGTTCGACTCGGACAGGAAAGTCTCTCCAGGGTTCGACTCGAAAAGGAAAGCCTCTCCAGGGTTCGACTCGGACAGGAAAGCCCCTCCAGGGTTCGACTCGGAAAGGAAAGCCCCTCCAGGGTTCGACTCGGAAAGGAAAGCCCCTCCAGGGTTCGACTCGGACAAATACCCGCCGGCCCCCTACCCAGCCCCCGAAGGCACGCGCCAGACGCCCTTGGTATACGGCAACCGAGAGTCGCAGTTCTTCATGATGGAAAACTCCACACTCCGCGTCAGGCCGGAAACCCCCCAATATGGGGCCGACGCCACTGGCCTCGTGCACCAGGACCCCCACAAGCCCCAGTTCCTCCGCCGGAGCTTTCTCCCCGAACACCTGCATCGGGGCGCCACGTCCATGTCTTTGGACGAGTTGCGCAGCATTGCCGTCAAGCACATGTTGCAGGCATGCGACATCGACCTCGGGCTCTTCACGGCGCTCGGATCGTTGAAGTTGGCCGACCGGCTCGGCGTGTCGCTCAACAACCGTCCGTTCGCTGCGCTGGTCGTGTACCTCTTCTCCGATTACTTGGTGGTGGGCCAGGGCCTGGCGCCGGGCGTGTTTCCCCTCAAGGCGCGCTTCTCCATCTCCACGCCCGACCCCACGGTGCTCCGCTTCGAGTGGTGCCAGGACGCCGTGCCTCGCTTGGAGTTGCGCTGTGAGGTCAGCAGCGTCATTGAGAAGTGGGGCATTGCGGTGTCCGACCCGCTGTTGCTGGTTCCCGTGGATTTGGTCACTTCCACCCTCTCGCTAGACGAGCTCGGGGGGCGGGTCCAGGCAAAGGGATCTGGAATAGTGGGATCTGGAATAGTGGGATCTGGAATAGTGGGATCTGCAAATGCGGAATCTGCAAAAGCGGGACCTGCAAAAGCAGAATATGCAAGAGTGGGATCTGGAACCGCCAAAAATGTCGGGCAAATGGTGCAAACAGCTCACCAAGTCCTTGTCACCGACTCCCCCCACACGCCAGACGCTGCCGAGGCCCACGGGTGCCGCGCGCTGGCTGAACTCGACCTGGACTTCTTCAAGGCCTTTTCCAGAGATAGCGTGGCGCAGGGGGGCACGTGCCGCGACGTGGGCGACTTCGAAAAAGAGCTCATCAGCCATGGGCTCGTGCCGGAGATGGGCGAGTCGTCGGAATCGGAAATCAGCCCGCTCCACATAGTGCGCCGCTCGCCGAGTGATATCCCGGTGCTCTTGTCGTACTCGGATGGCGAGGACGCCGACCTGGACTCCCTGGATTCCGACCTGGACTCCGACTCCGAGTTGATCTCGGGCATCAAGAGCAAATTGGTGTAGACAATAAAGGGCCCGCCAGCCGGGGCCGGTCGCGGCACGTGACCTGTAGGCGTGCACACGGGTGTGCATATGCGAGCATATGCGAGCATATGTATGCGCGCGTGCAGAGTATACAAATCACCACCAACTATATGCAGACTTGCAGCAGAGTATACGAATCATCCCCCAATTTTATGCAGACTCGCTGCCGAGTATACGAGCCGCCACCACGCTATATGCAGGCTTGGCGCCGAGTATACGAGCCATCATCGCAGCGCACATGCATCCACCGCCGCGGGCCTGCAGCGCATGCAAGGTAAGATGCAGGAAAACCCTCCTCACGTCCCGTCATCCCCGCGGCGGTTGATCTCTTGGAGAATATTATACACCCACATCTCGCGTTCCTGGCGCGACCGCGCCTGGAACACCAAGGTCTTGCCCGTGAAGCCCGCCTTGCGCGCCATGTGAATCATGCTCGGGTTCTTGGCGCCCGGCGTGTTCTCGAGCCCCCGGCGGAGCGTGCGTTTCCCCCCAAACCACACCGAGAAGCTCCTCATGGCATCCGTTTCCGACGACTTCCAGCCATCCGGGTACACCCGCGGCACCGCGTCGTCGCCAGGCGCTTTGCCCGGGCTGGTGTCCAAGAGATCGAGCTGCGCATTGGCCTCGGCGTGCACATAGCACTCGGTGATGGGGATGGTCATGTACCGCTCATAGTATGGGGTCTTCTTCCAGAGCCCGGACACCTTGGAGCGCCGGTGCAACGAGAAGATATTCACAAAGCCGGGGCAGAGCACCATGTAGCACTGCACAAAGCTGGCGTGCTTCTTCTGCTTGTGGTACACGGGCCCCGCGGCCAACACCGGCGTGGACATGGCCATGCTGGCATTGGTGAAGAGATGGCTGTTTGCAACGGACCGGCCAGCCTCGATGCTGTGCGGCGCAAAGTCCACGTTCAGGTCCACCGAGTCGCCCACAAGCAACGTGGCGGCGTTGGCGAGCTTGGTGGCCATCTGCGACTGCACCAACGTCTCGGCGTGGCAGGTCCAATAGGCACTCAAGTCCGAGAGCCTGGTGATCCACTCCCACTTGGCGGCCCGCGACGGCGCCAAGAGCTTCACGGTGCTGCCGTTGACGAGCTCCATCTCAAAGCCACAGTCCATGAGCTCGTCGTCCTCGAGGAGACTGGGCGACGAGTACCAGAGGTACGACTGCAAGCACAAATGATGCCTGGCGATGTGGCGCCGGGGCACGTCGCGGACGGCCTTGACGTTGCACAAGTCGATCATGGCCTCTGCGCACGCGAGGTGCTGGATCTTCCTGGAAAACTCCTCCACCGCGAGCGTGTCAAAGGCCTTGAACTGCGGCGAGTCGAGCCACGGGATGTGGTTGTTGGAGTCGAGCTCGAAGCAGTTCTTGACGTACACCGGAGGGATCTGCGTGCCGAGCTGCGTGCGTTCTTGCACGGTGGAGGCATCGGCCTGGAGGAGCACGTTGCCCGGCGACGGTGGCACCCCGCGGAAAAACTTGCTGAAGAAAAGAATGTTGTCTGCCGAGTGGAAGTACTGGATGCGGTAGAACGGCCGGATACCCAGGTGCTCATCGCCCTTGGTGTTGGTGATGCGCGAGAGAAACCCCTCCACGGGGTACGGCCGCCGCAAGGCTTGGTGCAGTTGGCCCCGCCTGCGCTCGCAGCTCAACGGCGTGGTTTCCATCAGGCGGAGCTCGAGCAGCGCCTGGCCCCGGAGAAGCTGCGACTGCACGAAGAGCGACTTGCCGGAGTTGGCGAGCCACTCCACGCGGTCGTAGAACTTGAAGCAGAACCACGGCTGCGCGTTGGTGGCCATCCAGTGGCGGAGCGCCGCGTGGCCCGTGGAAATGACCCGTATGCGCCGGGTCATCTGCTCCTTCACGTACTCGAGCAATGGGTCGCGCACCACGTCGTAGCCGTGCTGCTTCTCCACAATGTGCATGGACGCCGATGTGGTGAAAACCTCCTGGAGGATGGGCCGCGGAATGTTGATCTGGAACTGGAGCCCCGAGCCGGCCACCTCGATGCTGAGCATGGAAAAGAAATCCTCCTCCAAGATCTCCTTGATCATGTAGAGCCACTTGTACGCCACGGAAATGAACCGCGTGTTCATGATGAATAGCCGCACCCCATCGTCGCCGGGGTCCGCTATGCAGATGGACTTGTCGGAGTGGCAGTAGAAATCACACATGAGCTCTTTTCGGATCCGGAGCTTGTGGTCGGGCTTGGTGTTGAAGTCCTTGGCTTTTTTGACCTCGAAAAACTGCACCAACAACGGCGCCGTGTCGCACGCGGTTTTCTTGAGCACCACGTGGTATTCCCGCCAATGGTCCACGATGCCAAATTCCACGTTCTTGTGCTCGCTGAGCGACGAGAGCGTGTGCACCGACGTGGCCTTCTTGACCAACACCAACATGCGGTCCACGCGGAGAATGTCGCCCTTGCCGTGTTTCCGGAGAAGCGAGTGCATGACGTGGAGCTTGAGCCGGTTTTTCTTGAGCACCGCCAGGCTCTTGGACCGGCTGGCCTTGCCGGCAAACGAGTGGAGCTTTTGCATGTGCCGCCGATGCTTTTTTTCCGCCCGGATGTACTCTTTCTCAAGAGCATCGGCCACGTCCTGGGTCTCCGGTGCAGGCTCGGCGAAGGTCACCCGCGTCCTCGTTGTTTTTCTGGACACTGTGTCATGTGTTTGAGATACCGACACTGCCAGCTGGGTCTCGAAACCACGAGAAGAGGCGGGGTGCGACGCGTCTCCGAACGAGCTGCACCGCCGGATGTGGATCATGGGTGGCTGGGAATCGTCCACGCCATAGGGGGCATCGCTTGGCACGTCCCGGGATGCCAGGTCCCCGTTGGTAAGGTCGGCCCAAATGAGCCGCGAGCTTTCTGCTGCCGTTTGCAAAGAGGATGACAGCTTGGATGCGTCGTTGCGAGAACCGGGGGCCAAAAGCGAATCCCGACCATGGGGAGTCCCTCGATCCTCGCAGCCTTGCGCAACATCTGCCTGGACGGCCTTCCTGTTATGGTGGAGACACTCCTGGGACCTGTCGTGCAGCTCGTCAAAGGGAGGAATGCTGTCAACGCTTTCCTCTGAAATGTGCCTCGGGAGATATCGGACCAAGGATGAGCCCAGGCTATCGCAAGAAGCTCCGCTTGTGAAGCCCCGCAAGTGCCGTGCACACGGGCCCCCATCATCACGTCCTCCAGAGGACACATTGCCACTGTTTGAATTGGCACTGTGGCCGGGTAAATTCTCGACATTCGAGCCTTGGCCCGTACCATTGCCAGAGTCCCCGTCCGTACCTCCAGTTTCCCTATTCATCCCTCCAGTTTTCCTATTCATACCTCCAGTTTCCCCATCCATACCTCCAGTTTCCCCATCCATACCTCCAGTTTCCCCATCAATACCTCCAGTTTCCCCATCAATACCTCCAGTTTCCCCATCAATACCTCCAGTTTCCCCATACATCCCTCCACCACCTTTCTCATCCATGGCATATTCAGCAGAGGAGACGGACGAAAAACTCTGCGACGATGCGTCGGAGGTACGCCCCGAACAATCGCCCCCGAACGGGCCATCCAAGAACGCCTCCGAAACTGGGTCTGGCGGGCCCGCACCAGGCGGGCCTAGACGCAGATCCGCGCGGACCGAAGCCTTGACTCGGGCCGTCGAGGACTTGACCCAATTCCGAACCGAGCTCTTGGCGCTCTTTTTCGACTTGAGGAGCACTGACGTTCGCGTGGTGTCCATCCATGCATCGGGGACGGGGCCAAGGAACACCGTGCAGGAAAGATGGCTGATTTGCTGTACGGTTCCATAGAGAAGCCGAAATGCCGTGAAGGAGTCGCGTGGAATGTTGATGTCGCGGGCGGCTCCGCTTGTTTCTGGCGTGTTTGAGCGTCGCTGGTAGGGCTCGCGGCCTTGGGACTCCTGAGGTCCCTTGAAATCCTGGCTGTTCTGGAACTCCCGACTTTTCAGAGACTCTAGAGATTCCGGGGGCTCCTGACTTTGCTGCAATTCCTGACTCGAGATGTTCTGAGGTCCCTGGAGCCCCTGACCGTTCTGGAACTCCCGGGTTGCCTGAGTGTTTGGAGGTTCATGGAGGCCCTGGGATTGTGGCAGAGTCCTAGCCTCAGCGGAAGCAAAAGAGTCGGGGTCTTCCTGGCCATGACTCGCTCGGCTGCTCTGTTCAAGACTGGAGGACTGGCTGGCCCGTGCAAACGGAGGGTGGAGTTCCATGTGGACAGCCGGACAGAACAAGAGCTTGGCACGTGGAGCTGCGGAGGGGACCGGAAAACCGCTTTATATGGCACTAGTCGGGAGCCTGACACGCACACGCCACAATATATACCAGTTTTTGGCACACAATGAGAACGCAGTAGCTGGGGGCGGCGCTGGCGGTGGTGGTCAAGGCGTACGGCTGGCGTGCTTTGTGGAGGGGCGCGTCGCAGCCGCACACCCGTACCTCCGCGCCGGCTGCCACTGGCCGGGATCTGCCTCGTGACTACTGCCTCGTGACTGCTCGTGACTACTGCCTCATGACTGCTCGCGACTACTGCCTCATGACTGCTGTCATGACTGCTGTCACGACTACTGGTCGTGCAGAGTGTGTACCGCTAATGTCGGGAAGCTGCTGATCATGTGATGTTTATTGGCTGCGGATGCATGAGTCTGATTCGCTGAATCTGATTTGCTGCCGTACGGCGATATCCTGTTGGAAGCTTCATCTCATCCAAATGATCAATCGATACTAAAGTATATCAGAATCATATTGAAATCATTCGCCAGGCAAGGCTACACTATGTCCTCATCGTCAATGCCCACGGATATGCCCTCCGGGTTCATGTTCTCCGGCGGAGCGATGCTGGGAATGGTCTCCAAGACCAAGAACCCAGCGCCGGCCAAGATAATCAAGAGACTCAGGAGAAAGCGGAACACGCTGGAGTGGTTGATGCTTGCGCCGATCCAAATGTAGACTGGTGTTAGTAGGAAGCGGATCGACAGTCGAAAGACGGCGATACGTACAGATGCCCCGTCCAAGGAACGAGAAGAGAAACGAGCCATAGGTGTGTGCCTCAGACGGCACGCGGAATTCTGGGGTTAGTAAGGGATGGCAGGGCCACAGCGGAGGACGACGTACCGAGTAGGCCGATGACGGCACCAAAAGCAATGATGTACACTCCTATGATGAACTGGCGTTAGTAGTGAAGGACGGACGGCATGCATGAGAACGTACGGATTGGCTGCGGTTAGTATAAGGCTGGATGAGCCGTACAGACACGGGGGACTATCTTTTTGGCCGGATTCGGCCCATAAAAGCCGCCACGGCACTGGAGCATTCCAGGCTGCAGAAACAGCCCTGGCCAGGCCTTAAAATCGGCCAAGAGGGGGGACATACATTCCACTGAAGAGTTGCGAGAGGCCGCACAAAACCTGGGGTTAGTAACAAGCACTTGGAAAGCCACCATAGCGAAGCATGACACTGCGTTGGACAAGCAAACCCGATAAGCCAAGGACGGCACAGTACTAGCTGGGAATAGCTAGTACGATTGCTAGTAGTACTTGGTACTGACTGGTGTTAAGACCGTTCTGCTTTGGACATTTAGACCCCTCGACACACGATGGGTTTGAATGCCATTGGATGTAGAGGACTAGACATCATGCGGAGTAGAAATGTGGAGCATGAGATAGGGTCAGTGTGGCATGAATAGACAATTCTGGTGGATAGGGAATTCTGGTGATAGGCATATCTGGGAAAAGGCACATGATTAGACAATTCTGTGAATAGACAATTCTGGGAATAGACAATTCTGGGAATAGACAATTCTGGGAATAGGCACATTAATAAACAGATCCTGGCCGAGTGGGCCACATTGAAGACACATAGGCTGTATCATTCCCTTATAAATCAAAGCAGACGCTTTCCATGTGGGCAGTCTGGTTTGTCTGGCTTGGCCGGTTGTAAATATGGAAATCGTCTAAGGATATGATTAAGCTTTTCTGATATGACAGTCCTATTGCATGGACACATTCGGAAAGCCCGGCCGATGAATACACAACTCGCTGAATGTCAACCTCGGTTTGCCAGTCTGATAATAGAGGCTAGACAGTCTTGGGATAGGCACAGGTTTCCAAGTGTGATAGTCTCACGGGGCTGAAGCAACACAGTCATGGTGGACATTGACAGTACAAGACCAGACCAGACAATGTCCAAGCGAGATTTCTACCAGAATGCACCCATACTTAGGGTCACAGACTAGCGGACCCGCCGAATTGTAGACTGTCAGAATCACCAATCACGGAGTCCCCTTTCTCAAGACCATCAGACTCACATCACAGAAATCACCAGAATATACAGCTCAGTATCCACAATCTGAACCCCCTCAAATGCCCTCAAATCTGCCCCAAACTAACAAGGGCTGCGGCCATTTGCAATGATTGGCGACTAGGAAGCCAGGAGTGGCACGTGATCATACATACCGAGAGACCGGCCACGGCCAAGTTGGCGGCACGAAAAACACCCCTGAGGTCCTGGGAGCCCATGAGATCCATTTTGGCGGGAGAAAGGCGGAACAAGCACGGTGCAAGTGTGGCGATCAAGGGCGGCGCGTCGAACAAGCGGGGCAGCATGTGCAGGCGCGCGTGCATGTGTATGTTGCCAAGGGTCACCCTCCAAATTAAGCATTGAAACCATGCAACCACCAACAGGGGCTGCATAAGGGAGGGGCGTATCTATATAAAGGGGGCTGCTGCCGGTTATTAGAATGCACTTATATTTTGAATGGACCGATATCTGAATGGAGCTGCATTACTGAACGCGAATTGCTGAACGGTGCAAGATTACTGATTGACAATAGTCATGGAGCAAAGTGACTAAACGGAGAAAGATTGCTGAATGGTTCTTGATTAAGGAATAGAGCCATTATTACTGAAAGGAGCAGGAATGTTAAATAATATTGAATGGTGCAAGATCTGAATGGAGCTGGATTATTAATGGAATAATTCACTGAGGGTACAAGATGCCTCAATCGAGCATGATTACTGAGAAGTTTACTGAATAAGATTACTGGATGGAGCTACATTACTGAACACTTCAAGATCTCAATGGCCCATTTACTGAATGGACTCAACCATGTCAGCCATATCCAGACCAACAGAATACATCATGATTACCCATGGTTGGACAATACTTCAGGTGGCCTCGCTACAACTACTGGACAAAACCCACTTCAATGACTTTCAAAACGCTCACCATAAATGTTCACCAAACCTCAAAGCGAAATGCAAGCTTGTTTTACTTCAACGGTGATTCTCACAGTCTATGTTTAAGTCGTGTGTCTTTCCATCCAAAAGCTGCTCGCTTTTGCGCTAATACAGGAAGCTACTCGACTGCTATATGCTCATAGAGCTCTTGGCCCTGATCTCGATCAATAAGCCTTTTCAAGGCGTAATTCCCAAAACGTCTGGGCCCACTAGTTGAGACCCTGCCCACATGTTTGGTACGTATTGAGGTGCCTAGGCCGATTGTGCCTTCCTGATCATCACTGGTGGTGTCGGTTCGAGACTGGGGCCATCAAAGGAAGAACCAGAGTACCTTTAGGGCTTTCGCCCTTGGCGTTGCCATTTAATGGTTGCTGTCAGCAGTTGGATATCGCCAAGTGGCGTGAGAACGAGTTTGAAGAGATATTCAAGAAGGTGGGTCAGCTTTGACATTGATCCATTAGCCCGGTTGAAGTGGTGCAACATGTGTGAGGTCTTCTAACTACTCACGAAAAAACAGATAGAGACCAACGCCGGCCTATTTGACGCCATGTGTCGTCCGTCAAGCCATTAGTGCCTTATATCCTCGTTCCCGGCCAATGGATGAGATATTGATGAGGTTTTGCCCAGGGCCACAAGTTGGTATATGGTGAGACTGGTGTCAAGCCCGGTACGCAGTGTTACCAATTTCCACTTTTCTGGCTCTCCCCCATAACGACCCATATGTTTATTGATTGATTAAGCAGCCTATTCAAGGATTTATACCAGCCTTTTTGGTATATACAATGTTGCTAGACATACCATTGACTAGTATATCTGTCTAATGGATCCTGTTCACAGGTGACTGATGGCTGTTCGGATCCCAGCTGAGCCGGCAAGCTCGTATCAGCCTAATTACGGAGAGTCCCTGACCACTTGACCCGAATCTTTCAATTCATTCAAACTCGTCATGCTCTTTTGAACGGATGCTTCTATTGCAACAAAATATTAAGCATTGGTTGGTCAGACCAACAATTGACCGGCCCAGTATGCTCCATTACCTCCTGGTCATCTACTAACTTCATTACGGTCAATTAATACTGTGTCAGACTTTGCGAACGAGACATTGGGCTCGGTTTTCCGAATTGTATCAGAGCGTCAATTCCCACTCTTTTCCAACAAGTCAATTCTCAAGGCCGCCTAGGTGTCTGAACGGTACAACAATGAGAAAAAAGGGATTTGGAATCGCAATAGTTGCGAGTCCCTGGAAAACAGGCCAGTTTGATCTGACTATGGGACTAGTGTCTTGCATTCCGCCGCCTCTGAGCCATGTCTTCACGCGGCCAGTGTCAACCTTCATATGGTACCAGCTGCTATACACTCTACTCCTAGTACAGTGTGCAGGTGGTACTTGTAAATGTTTCGAGGCTGCAGGGCGCAGCTGGGATTGGGTGCAACGCAATGGATTTCTCACGCACGTTTCTTTGTTGGGCCGCAACGGCGCATGTGAGATCTGGGGCTAAAATATATAAAGGGGCGTGTTCGCTCTTGGTTGGCAGATTTCGAGCAAGGTTCCAGCACCAAAGACAGAATGGCTTTCGAGGATGACCCATAAATACTGCTGCCAAAACTATATAAATTACTGAACACTCAACAACAACTGCGATCACATCGCCACTCATCAACAACTAAATCTATTGCAGCAAAAGGATACTTTCATAACCCTAGTGTCAGAGTGAACATCCCGATTGGTGTCAGGGAGTTGAAACCGCGATAAGCATGGCCCCTGTCCTTCTCTAAAAGGATAAATACCTATTACGATGGCGTCTCCTGTCTTGAAAAGCTCGCGTCATCACCTACAGGTCACTATCTGGGCATGCTGACAGGCGGCAGATGCGGGCTTTGGGGTATGTCATCACCCTTATGAGACGGAGAAAACACAACAAAGCCCTAGGAATTGTCAGCCTCAATCTGATATCCGGTAGTGATTTCCTCAAAATTCCTGTTTTGGTGGATTCGCCATTTAATTGAAGACATTTCATGCTGGAGTCTCCACATTTCATGAGCTTTCTACGGTGTGACAGTGAATCGAATACCGTTGGCGACTGCACATGAGGTAGGTCCCAGTCCTGCAAATCAAGCCGAAGTTGTTGAAAAACAGTCTGATGCTGCAGTTTCTAGCATCCGTTATATTTCGCAGTATACAATGCAGTTCATGCCTCTGCTAGGCATACCTCACATACCCCGCAAACCGCTAAAGCATTCCTGAACTAGTATACGGCGCCCTTTGGTATTTTTGACCTTGGTCTATACTTTGAAACAATCAGCCGGAAGACCCTGCCCTCAACTAATGCCGCATGTCCAGCCGGCCGCTTTACGTTCGTCTGGTTGCCGTTCATCAAGAGCTCAAGATAGTGCGCGCGCTCATAACCCGGCCTCACTTCGCCCTGCCATGTTTCAGTTGCATACCGCAGACTGAACAGGGTGGTTTCGCAAGCATCTTTGTCGTGGCCAGCACCTTTGTCTTGGCCAGCACTAACTGGCTCGCCTAGGAGCTAGGAGTTGTCTCTGCTGCAGAGTCATTGGTGGAGGCATTCAGAGGTTACACACGCCACCATGACTCGCTCTCGGACCAATCATGGCCTGTTCCCCCGCTTGTCCTGCACAGTGGCTGGCCGACCACTCCTCAGAGGCGCCCCCGTTTCAAGCAAGCTGCTGAAGCGCATACTGAAAGTATGCCCAGTGCAGCAAACGACTGCACTGAGCGGGCGCGCGCCGTGGCTACGCGTCGTTTTGCAACCGGCGCGCACCACCACCACCACCCAAGTACTTCACCTTTCCATCCAACTTGCATCACCGGTTCCCGATTCCCGCAAACCCGCCAAGTTTCCGCCAAGTTTCTACTAAGTTTGTGCCAAGTTTCGACAAGTTTCTGCCAAGCTCTAACAAGTTTCCGCCAGGCTCTGACAAGTTTCCGCCAAGTCTTCGCCAAGCTCTGCCAAGCTCTGACAAGTTTCTGCCCCTGCAACCCACTTCCTAAGCGTCACCCTCAGACCCGCCTTAGGCATTGCTCATCGCCAACTGTACTGCGGCCATCCCGCCTTATTTACAGCCGTTCGGCCCCCTCCCCAGCTCACCTCTTGGCGCCTCCCGGCCCTTGCCTCCCCTCCTCCCCCTTCCTCCAAACGTGACCCCAAATGGCTGACGCCTCCAAAACCCTTCAATGGGTGGTGAATCAAAATAGCCCCGACAACCAGATCCGCCAAGACGCTGAGTGGCACTTCAGCCAGGCGGCCCGCGACAACCCGTCTCAAATGTGCTTCCAGCTCATGGTGGCTGCCGAGGACCCCTCGATGGTGGAGCACGTGCGGCAGTCGTGCTTGCTCCATTTGCGCCGCATGGTGCCGCTCTTCTGGTCCTTGGGCTTTTCGCTGTTCGTGGGTCCGCCCGTGGACCAGGCCTTGAAGTCGGTGGTGCGCGAGAAGGTGCTTGCGCTAGCCACGAGCTCGACCCTGTCAAAGATCCGAAGCGGCAGTGCCTACGTGATTGCGCAAATCGCGGCCGTTGACTATCCCGATGAGTGGCCCTCCTTGTTGAGCGACTTGTATGAGCGTGCCGTACAGTTCCACGACCACGTGGCCGTCATGGGCAGCTTGGCCGTGCTCAACCACCTCTTTGATGATTTGATCGGCGAGGACCAGTTTTGGGACGGCGGCGTGGGCAACGAGCTCATCTCCTACATTACGCAGATGCTCCGCTCCGACCTTGCGCCGGAACTCAAGACCAGCGGCTTGAAGTTGTACCTTTCGGTGTTCAATACTTTGCTGAGTGCGGAGACCTTGGGCCTGGCTCCGCGCCGGGCTTTGGTGCTCAGCCATATCGTGTACATTTCGGAGCTCCTCCTCCTGCTCCTAAAGGAATTGCCGCAAGTCCTGGAGGCCCCGCTTCTCCGCCTCAAGTCGCTGGTTTACCAGGTGTTTGCCCGGCTCCTCAGCAACTTCTCGAAGCACGTGCCGCCTGCCGTGAAGCAAGATTTGCTTGTGGCCATGGCCCACGACTTGATCCACTCGTCGGCCTTCTTCACCGACTCTTGCGTTTCTAACGGCCGCGAGCTGCTGGCCCCGGACCCCCAGCTTTCCAAGTCTGTTACGATCCACTTGTGTGATTTATTCGACACTTTGTCCCTCTTGCATCACCACGTGCCGATCTCCGAATTTTTACCCGGCGACCTCTTCTTGCCATGGGTCTCGTCCTTGGTGTCGTGCTGCGTGTACCCCAGCGAGTCCGTGGAAGACTACGATGCCAACTTCAATGCGTTCGTGACTGAAGTCACAGGCTTGGCCTCTTCGGCCACCATCCGTGATTCTGTGCACGATTTGTTGGCGGACTTGTCGCTGCCCGATGCCTCTTCGGTGTTTGACGCCCTCAAGGACGCTGTGTATGGTGATGTACACTGGAGCTTGGCTGAGGCGCGTTTGTTCGCTCTCGAGGGCCTCTGCCTGAATGAGGACGCTGATATAGCTGGCTCAGACTTTGTGCCCCTGTCGTTTTTAAACCAGCTCTCGGCGCTCAAGGATACAGCCTTTCCGAGTTGCTTGGTGTCCGCCCGAATCATTTTGTTCTTGCCACGCTTTATGGAAAAATTCAGCCTGCGTGTTCTGGTCAACACACTTGGAGTGACCAAGTTCAATGAGTGCTTCGATCTCGCCTTTGAGCTTCCCAATGTTGGGGACAATGAACTTATCAAGGCAGCTGCCTTGGTCAGCGCAACGTCGTGGAACAATGTGCCTGGCTTCCACTCGAACCGTTTAGGTATGGACACGCAAAGGAAAATCATTGAAGTGGCATACCTGCTCATTGAGAACAGTGAAGAAGACACGCTTCCCGTTTTGCTAGAGGCTATATCTGTTGCCATCGATATCGACCGCAGCGGCCTGCTCCATGCGTTGGTCCAGGACAAGTACACCGTGGTAGAAATCATCATGCTTGTGTCATTTAAGGATCCTGCCAATGTGCAGCTCACGATCGATTCGGCTGAATGTTTACTGGCCATGTTGGCAGACGTCCTGCCTGAGCAGTACGTCTTGGTATGCAACAAGTGCGTGCCATATCTTCTTGATGTCATCAAGAGCAACTCGGTGACCAACAGCCTGGTGGAGTACAGCGCGGCATTGTTTTTAGCTTTGGAGTTGTTGGGCAATGTTATCGGTGCCGCTCCCCAGACCTCGGCCAGCCAGGACGCGTTGCCGCAAGAGTTGTTCTTGTACGCCTTCCCAGTGTTGAAAAACCTCATAATGTCCACTAGCGATGACCAAATATTGCAGAGTGCCGGGGAGGTGTTCAACAACTTCTTGCAGACAGGCTCGCGCTGGCTCATTGAGTACACCGACCCGGAATCCCACGACAAAGGCTTGGATATCCTCTTGCAAATCTCGTCCAAGTTCTTGGCGCCAGAACTCTCGGATAGTGCCGCCATGAACTGTGGCTTGATTGTCATGACGTTGTTTGAAAAATTCCAGACGGTACTCGACCAGAACTTCTTTTACCAGCTTCTCCAAGCCGCAGTCAGGAGGCTTGTGTTGGCCAAGGAGGTGATCACCATAGAAAACCTTGTGATGGTGTTCTGCAAACTCGTGCTCAACACCTCGCCTGAAATGGTGGTTGACGCACTCACAGGCATAATGATTGACACTGAGCAGGGCCGCCGCGATGGGCTCACGTTGGTGATGCCGATTTGGTTCAATTCTTTTGAGGTGACGCGCGGGTTCGAAAAGATCAAGCAAAACATCCTAGCCTTGGGCAAGATCTTTTCACTCGGCGATGGCCGGGTGTCGGAGCTAATGGTGGATGGAGAGCCGATCCCATATGAGGGCGACAAAATCATCACACGGTCCATGAGCAAGACCATGCCCCAAAAATACACCCAGATCAAGGCGCCGCACAAAATATTGAAGTTGTTGGTCTCGGAGTTGGAGTTCCAGTGCCTGCAGCCGGACCCAGGAGACTTTGAGCCTGGAGAGGCAGGCAATGGCGGCGACGACGACGCATGGGAAGACATGGGCGACATTGGCGTGCCGACCTTCGACAAGTTGCAGTCATATGTTGATTCGGACGATGACGACGGAGGCCAGGTGTGTGACGAGGGCATCAAGGAGATGGTGATACAGTTCTTCAAGGAGTGCATCTCGAAAAACTTGGGTGGGTTTCAGTCTTATTACGACTTGCTCAGTGACGAAGAAAAGACCATCATTTCGGAGAATGTGATTTTTGACTAGGACAAAGAGAGAGGGAGAGAGAGAGAGGGAGAGAGAGAGAGGGAGAGAGAGAGAGAGAAAGGAAACCGATTGAGGGTCAGAGATTAAAAGAAGTAATACCATACCAGACCCTTCTCATCGGGTAGATGATCAACCCCCGGTCCTTCCATAGAGCCGTTCCGGAGCCCGGCCTGCATGGTGGCGCGATGCCATCAAGTGCGCTAAAAATGGCGAGAAACGCATGTTGAAGCATCTCCGCAAAAAAGTCGTCAATATGCCAGCCACTCAGATCTTGCCTGTGGATAAAGCCAGCATCCACATTGTCGGAGACACCGTCACGGTCTCGGACGAAACCACGTTGAGGCACCTCGCCCGCGCCGCGGAAAGCGTCAAGGTGCCCGGATCGTTGGTTGCTTTCCCAACTGAAACCGTGTATGGGCTAGGCGGGTCTGCGCTCAACGACCAATCAGTGAAGGCCATCTACACTGCCAAGAGACGGCCGGCAGACAACCCTTTGATTGTGCATGTGTCCGGGGTGGAGCAGCTTCAGCGCATCATAATGAGCCAGCTGCACCGCGTCCCCAAGATCTACGAGAAGCTAATCGACAAGTTCTGGCCCGGCCCGTTGACCATCTTGGTGCCGCTCGAGGCACAGTGTCCCGTGCTGGGGCTCGTGACCACCGGCCAGGACACCGTGGGCATCCGCGTGCCCGAGCACGCCGTGGCCAGGGCGTTGATCGCCATGAGCGACACGCCGTTGGCCGCGCCTTCGGCCAATGCTTCCACGCGGCCCAGCCCGACCTTGGCCAGCCACGTGCAGCACGATCTCGACGGGCGCATTCCGTGCATCCTCGACGGCGGCGCGTGTGCGGTGGGGGTGGAATCCACCGTGGTCAATGGGCTCTGCACACCGCCCATGGTTCTCCGGCCCGGCGGCGTGAGTGTGGACGACATCAAAAAGTACGGCGGCGGGGAGTGGCGCCATGTGATCGCCGCCAAGAAATCCGCCGGCAAGAGCGAGCCCGTGCGGACCCCGGGCATGAAGTACCGCCACTACTCGCCCACGGCCAAGGTTGTTTTGTTCACGGGCTGTGGCGATGGCGTCAACGCGGTGGCAAACTACATGGCTGGGCGCTCCGAAAAGGTGGCGGTGTTGAGAAGCTTGCACTTTGCCAGCGCTCAGGACATGGGCCTTCAGCCAGTGCTCGAGCGGTCAATGGGGGGAAGTTCCAGCGAGGTGGCACGAAACTTGTTCCGGGACCTTCGCGACGCGGACGAGGCGGGTGTGGATCTCATTTTGGTGGAGGCCGTGGCCGAGGAGGGGGACGGCTTGGCCGTGATGAACCGGCTATCCAAGGCCGCATCCGAGACCGTCACGGGCTAGGCGGGGCGGCGGTCATGGCGGCCGCGCTCACGTGCGCGCTCGCGGGCCGCTGGGGGCGGATGGCGTGAGCCACACCCCGAGCTGCGCACCGCAATGTGCTATGCGCGATAGCTGAACACTCCAGCTTCATTAAGGGCCACGCAGCGAGACTACCTTCAAGATCAATCCAAAGCTACGATCTTCAGCCCATTCAGCCACAGCCACAGCCACAGCCACAGCCCCTCCCACTGTGATCCCTCAACGCCGTCGTTAAATCTGAACTCGTCAGTCAAATCCGAACCCGTCAGCATGTGCCGGTTCATGATCTACAAAGGCAAAGAGCCCATGATGCTCCTGGACCTCCTAACGCGCCCCGCCCACTCCATCATCAACCAGAGCTTCGACTCGCGGCTCCGGCTCGACATGCGCAACCCCATCAACGGAGACGGGTTTGGCGTGGGCTACTACGGCGACCAGAACGAGCCGTGTGTGTTCAAGGCCATCACGCCGGCGTGGAACAACGTCAACCTCAACTCGCTCTCCAACTGCACGCAGTCGCAGTTGGTGTTTGCGCACGTGCGGGCGTCCACGCAGGGCATCTTGGCCGAGACAAACTGCCACCCGTTCCAGTACGGCAAGATCCTCTTCATGCACAACGGCGGGATCTCGGCGTTTGGCCGGATCAAGCGCAAAATCATCGACCACTTGCACGACAAGTTCTTCTTGTTCATCCAGGGCTCCACCGATAGCGAGTGCTGCTTTGCGTTGTTCCTCGACGTGCTTCTAAAGATGGGCCACGACCCAGAGGACCCGGCCACTCAGTTCAACCACACGGTCTTGCGCACCGCGCTCCTCCGCGTCACGGAGCTCGTCAAAACCTGGCAGTTGGAGGAGACGCGCGAGCCCTCGCTCCTCAACTTTGCCGTGACCGACGGCGAGCTGGTGGTGGTGTCTCGCTACATCACGTCCAAGACCGAAGAGGCCGCCAGCCTCCACTTTTCCACGGGGCTGCGTTTCCTCGAGTACGAGCCCAACTTGTTCAAGATGGAGCGGCTCAACCGCCTGCACGACGTGATCTTCGTGGCCAGCGAGCCGTTGACCTTTGAGCGCGGCGACTGGACCTGTGTGCCTTCCAACACGGTGATCTCCATCACCAAGAACAACACGGTGTTGATGCACCCCATCGAGGACGAGTTTTACGACGCGCAGATGCCGGAGCGGTCGTCGGGCTTTGCCATGAGCAAGGGCTTAATTGGCGGCGTGCCGCATAAGGCGTCGGCCGTGGCTCCTGCCAACGCCATCGACACTGCCGTGGCCCACGTGCCTCCTTTGGAGCGCGAGGGCAGGAAAATCGAGCACCACGCGCCTGCAAAGGCCGCAGTCTCGTGACCGCACTTCTGGCGTCCATCTTCTTTGGTCGCCCCTCATCCCGGCGAGGGTAAAGAGTGGAGACATGCGGTCCAAAGTGGCCTTGCGCAAGGGAAGGACACTTGCAAGACAACCACTTTCAATCTTGCAGATAATAACTTTCAATCTTGCAGGTTTCAATCTTGCAGACAACCACTTTCAATCTTGCAGACAACCACTTTCAATCTTGCAGACAACCACTTTCAATCTTGCAGACAACCACTTTCAATCTTGCAAGGCTCAAGCATATTTGGAAGGATTGGTAATGGCAATGTTCACTTAAATGTAGTAGATACGATATAGTAGGTTTAATTTTCAAATCAGAGATCAAGCGTTATTCAAAGAATAAAGCCGTTATAAGAAGTACTTCAAACAACGATTTGTTATTTTCTTAGTTGTTAAATCAAGTACTCAAGAGAAGAGGTATTCGTTGATGACCCCTAAGAAAGGGCATCTTCAACTTATGAGATAAAACTGGTCTGGGCCACATGAAGCACCATACCGAGGTCACGGGCCTGAATGCACCATTTCAGTCGGCGTGAGGGCACGACGGCGCCATCTGGGTTCGAAAGAGTGTTGGGACACGGCCCGTCGCCTTAATCGCCAACAAGTCCCGATCTGAAATCCGAACCTAGAATCCCAATCTAGAATCCCAATCTAGAATCCCAAGTTGAAATCCCTATCTGAATTCCCAATCTGAATTCCAACCTGGTTTATTTTAGGCCGAAGTGGTGTCAGTGTCGGGATTGTTCCTGTATCTCGGAACACCACGACATTGCATTTCGAGTGGAAACCACGGCACTGCACCTGGTAGTGCAACTGGGCCGCCTCGTTTAAGCCTCGGACATGGGTGGTGGGGATTGGGCACGCCTCTGGTTCGAGGGCGGTTTCCCTTGTATCCGCACGTCGTAGATTGAGAATGGGCGGCACGCTACCCGTGGTGGATCTAACAAAAAGGGTTATATGTTCCTTTTGGAAGTCAATGGATATGCAACACATTGTATTAATCAAAATGATTGTATGGGTGAAATTGAATTGATAAAGTATGCAGTGATAGAGGATAAGTAATAGTCATGAACAGGTGAATTTACATGAATTGAATAGTATATCCAGTGAAGACTCTATACATGAACCAATAGGGACATCAGTTTGATGAAGCAATAACTTTATTTAGAGTTGATGGAGTGCATATATCCAATCCTCTGGAACCATGGACAAGTGGAACAATCTATAGGTTGCGTCACTAGGTTCCATTCTCATAATGCTTATCTGATGAATAGATTACATGTTTGTATTAATACCCTATAAATTGAATACATAGTATTAAATGAATAAATTTCACCCAAAAAAAATTCAGGAGGGAATGTTATTAATTATATTTGCAATTTCTTTACCGATTGTTAGGCTCCCCATGGGTAGTGTACTACCCATAGACACTCAATTAAACTGCGATGCACGGCTAGACGCGGTATGACGGCAGACCTCGCCTCCATGCTCGGTCCAGACCACTAGGTTTCCCTTCTCCCGAGATCTAGACTGATAAGCCCTTATCTCAATAATCCTTATCAGTCAGCCACTCGGCACGACTCGCCCGATAAAGTCCTTATCTCCCGATAACGGCCCGAATACGTGGCGCAGTCGCTGCCGGCTTCTATATAACTCGGATGTGTCCCCTTTGTTTCACGGATCATCAACAATATACTTCCTTCTCTTAGTCTTACATCTATAGAACCTGACACCGATGGTGTTTATTTTGATCAAACATGAAATGAAATTATTCAGCTTAATAGTTGATTCTTATTTGAATAAATTAATATTATTTATCCTTAATTTCAGACTCGAGTAAGGCGTAAGGACTCAAGAGATGTATTTGTTGATCCGAAAACAAGGCGAATCACCCGAGTTATATAGAAAGGTCGGCCACGGCTGCGCCACGGTATTCGGGCGAAAGGCCCTAATCGGACTAGTCGTGCGGAGGGGTCGACTCGATAAGCCGCATTGAGACACGGGCTTATCGGTCTAGAGCTCGGAGGAAGGGATGCAGAGCGGCTGGGACCGAGCCTAGGGGGCAAGGCCCGACGTCTTACCACGTCTAGCCGCATTGCAGACAAATTGAGCACCTATGGGTAGCACACGACCCATGAGGAGATAACTTATAGCTTATGAATTAATTCTGGAATTGATACAAAGCTAAATATCTAAATACCTAATCTATTTATTATAATAGAATGTCCAATAATTCGACTTTTATATATTTTATTTAGTCATTATAGACAATTTATTTAACAGACAAAAGATGTATGATAAAGCTACAGGACGTTTAGTTAGGGGCAGATGTCGTATTGAGGTAATTCTTTTTTGCCTTACATACTATTTACTTATTTTCATATTCTTGGTTTTAATATTTATGTTTAATACCTAAAAAATATGCAGATCTAGGTTGTTATCAAGTGAAACCACATTCAAAAGGACCATCTATTTCTATATAAGAATGAGAAGTAGAAATTGAATAATTAATAGGTATTAATATTGGCGTATTAGTGTAGTAGTGTAGTAGTGTAGTAGTGTAGTAGTGTAGTAGTGTAGTAGTGTAGTTATATGGTGTAGTGTAGTGATAAAAAATAATATGTGAATCCAAATTTATGGTCATCAAAATATAAGATGATTGAAAATTATTGTAGTACCCTGAATCCACCCTTTGATCCCCTAATAGTTATACATATAGTACACAATATTATATACCCAAAATCTCCAGCAGCCACAGTCAAGTGTTAGAGGGGACAGGAGCACTGGTGCTGTCTTATCTAAGGTGGACGTATTCTGTTTCACCAACTAGTAAAAGTATCATCGCTTCAATGAGGCTTTCTCGCACTTGGACTTCATTTTCAAGCTGACCTTGTCATTTGCTTTGGCACACATAACTCGATGGTTTTCCTTTGATGCTTATTAAGATCTTGCTTTAACTGACGTTGAGCACGTTCCGTCTGTGAGGAACATTGATAACATTAAATAACTTGCTTTGTCATGTTCGTTTAACTTGTTTACTTAAGAGAAGGTGTATTCGTTGATGATCCCTAGAACAAGGGGGGACATCCAAGCTTATATAGACGCCTGGCCCGGGTCGTGAGACGTGGTCCTGATTGCACCACTTTCAGCCGGTGTGGGGGCACAATGGCGCGGTATTTGGTACAAGTGGGGGAAGTCCAATCTGGCTTATCCATAGGCCAAAGTGGCGCCTGAGGCGCCATTTGTCCTGCATCTGAGAAAACCACGACGTTGCATTTGGTAAAACCACGGCGCTGACCCTAGTGGGGTACAGATAAGCCCCGGAGGTAGCCGGTAGGGATTGGACCCGCCTCTCTCCAGGTGGGGTATCGACGGTTTTCTCTTGTAACCACACGTCGCAGGTTAAATGTATCCATGGGTAGCGCGCTACCCATGGTGGATCTAACATAATAATATAACATATAAAAAATATATTATGATGCTAAATGTTAGGCTCCCCATGGGTAGTGTACTACCCATAGACACTCAATTAAACTACGATGCACGGCTAGACGCGGTATGACGT